>JAJGRW010004611.1:0-289063 GCA_025461045.1 Carex parvula | reverse complement strand
GTACTAGAATTTCAAATCAATAAAAAAAGAAAAGCGACTAGATGTTGAAAACGATACGAGAGTAGGTTCGATAGGTTTAATCACCGTCGATTTACTTTAAGATTCATACTGAACACTTTAAAATTTCGTGCCAGTCTATTTCAATTTGCGTGCGCACAAATCTTGAATTAATCGGACGGTCATAAGCTCGTTGAACCTAAAAGTAGGTCCGATGGGCATCAGACCTACTCCGTTCTCGTTGAAAACATATGTATCGGGGTGTGTGTGCGTGTGTCGACATTTTTATTAATATCCAAAGTTAATTACAAATTAATAAATTTACTCATGATTTCCGAGTTTTTCAAAAAATGTCCAAACCGGCCAGTTTCCTCTCCCCATAATTACACTATATTACACTATATTATAATAAATTATGTTGAGTTACACTAAATTATGTTAAATTATGCTAAATTACAACAACTTCGCTAATTATGCTAAAATATGGTAAATTACTCAAAATTACGCTAAAGTAGACCGATTTTGTGCCATCTTTCATGAATCATAAAAAATAGTAAAAATTAGTATTTTACAAGTTTATTATATAACTAATTTACTGAACTACTTAGATTGAATAATAGAAATAAAAATCTTAATCGGAAACTTCAACTCAAGTTTTTGAGGCTCTTCCCTTAGTTTATTGGCAATTCTAAATTTTGAAATCCAGCATCGTAGGCACTGACACAAGGGTATTTTCGCAAGCTTTCCGAAAAGTGGTCATTTGCTGAAATCGGACACTCGAGCACCGTTTTATGGCCGTTTGAAGTTTCGTCGTTGTTTTTTGCCTTTTCAGTGAAGATATCATCCCTATTCAAATGTAATTTACCGTATTTTAGCGTAATATAATGTAATTTAGCGTAATTTAACGTAATATAGTGTAATTCAATATAATTCCAAGTAATTTAGCGTATTTTAGTATAAATATGCCAATTATACATCAAAAGAAGTAATCTAACAAATAATTTAAACAAAAAATTCAATTTTCAGTGTTAGATTTCATTATCTTGCTCTTCATAGTGTCTCTTAAAAAAAAATAGTTTTCAATTATAAATCACTATGAAGATAAAAGAGAAACAAAAAATAGTTTCTAATTATACAATACTATGAAGACACAGTAATTTACCGGAATTTACCGTATTTTAGCGTAATTTAACATAATTTAGTGTAGTTTAATGTAATATGGTGTAATTCAACATAATTTCAAGTAATCTAGTGTATTTTAGTATAAATATGCTAATTATAAATCAAAAGAAGTAATCTAACAAAAAATTTAAATTTTCAGTGTTAGATTTCATTATCATGCTTTTCATAGTGTCTCTAAAAAAAAGAAAAAAAGAAAAAGACAAAGAGAAAACCGGCCATTTTATGGCCGGTTTGGACATTTTTGGAGAAACTCGCGAATCATGGGTAAATTTATTAATTTGTAATTAACTTTGGATATTAATAAAAATGTCGGGCGCGTGTGTGCTTCTGTTGAAAATTATAACACTATTTATTAGTTTAAAGAAAAAGAGAAGAAAATTACACAATTTCTTCAAATAAATAATTAAATAAAAACTATGTGTCGTTTTGACTAAGACGAAGCAAACTCAAAATGCACACATCGGAAAAAAAAAATAAACCCTTCAATTTATATCGAACAAAGCCTATATAATTGAATTGTTAACTACATATATAATAGAGTGAGGCTATGGTAATTTGTAAATCGTAAAACAATCCATACTATTGATCAATAACTCAGTTTATAAGTTTAAAAAAATTACTATAATTTGCTATTTTTTTAAATAGGCCAAAAATCACCTCATCTAATTTTTTTTGAAAAATTCAGAAATAACAATTTACTATTCATCTAAAAAAATAGTTAAAATAATCGTTTCTGTGTATATCCAATGAGCCGATATTTTTTTAGTTACCATCTCAATATCTTCTAATTCCGACCTTACAATTTCTTTATGTAAAATTAAAAAAGTTACAATGTGTGCACTGTGATTATGCGTATGAGTAATTTTCGGCTCAAATTTGCTCAGATTGAACTGAAACGGAGGAAAACTCATGCGCAGAACTATGGTGCGGAGGTGCTTAGTTTTAAATTTTTTATAAATCAATGATATAATGTAAGAATTTTGAAATATTGGAGTAGTAATTAAAAAAATTCCGGTCCAATGGATTGATGTTTTTAATATATGTTCCTTGATATAAAATCCTTTATTACTATCCTGTAATTTTGGGGTAATAAATTAATCAATTAGTTTAGCTAAACTGTTCTGAGCAATTCAAAACCAGAAAAGCAATAATGGAGTTTACAATGTTCGTTTGGAAAATAAATCTGCTGTGATTCTCGGGAAATCACAGGACCTTGCGATTCAATCTCATTTGTTGGTCTTTCTCGAGATATGTGCATGAAAATTTACTTTTTTGAAACATTTCCGAGATCCGTGCACATAAAAGTTTAAATCGTTAATCTCAAAATTTCAAAAACCTGCGATCTCTCTCAGAATCTCAGCAGATTCGGACTCGTTCGTTTGTGGTAGTTCCTAACAACCGCAGTCTTTTTTATAATCTAACAACCACAGTCGTTACGTACTGAGACCGATAACCAGTGAAAGCATCACAGCAAACAATTTACCACATGTGAAATAGACTTATTAGACTGGGTAGGTATCTCTCTCTCTCACACACATTGTTCAATTCAATCAACAAATCATTTTGATAATTAATTAATTCTTGGATAATTATATTTAGAATAATATCTTTATAGAATCTATAGTAACATTTTTATTGCAATCTATAGAAAAAAAAGTTTAGCTTAAATGGAAATTGAGACAAGTAAATTAGTAGGTTTTGGTAAAAATAAATTTTCTTAAATGGGAAGTTGGTGGCAACAGGAGCTAGATCGACTTGTGCCTCTGATTCTCTTCACATTTTCTATGATAAGAAATTTTGTAATGAAAATTAATTTCTGGTACCTAACAAGTCTAAGTTTGAACACCCCACCAGTCTCGTCAAAACTGTCAGACTATCTATCTATCATGCACCTTCCCTTCCTCTTCTCTATCCTATAAATTCTCTCCTTCATCACAAATCATAACACAAACCTTTCACCTCTTTTATTGCTCTCTCCTCTCTTCAGCCTTTAATTCTTCAAGTTTTATACTTAACAAGCGTTAAGCCATGGCTAAAGTAGAGGGGATCAGGCAAGCACAACGTGCACAAGGTCCGGCTTCCATTTTGGCGATCGGTACAGCCACACCGGAAAACTGCGTGTACCAGGCCGATTACCCCGACTACTACTTCCGCATCACGAACAGCGAGCATATGACTAATCTTAAAGAGAAGTTCAAGCGCATGTGTAAGTTGTACAAATTAAGTATGAATAGGTACATATATATATATATATGTTGCTAATTATTTTATTTTTAGTTTCTCATGATAATCTTATTGTATTTCAGGCGACAAGTCGCTGATCAAGAAGAGGTACATGCACCTGACTGAGGAGATCTTAGCTGCAAACCCGAACATGACCGCTTTCATGGAGCCGTCACTTGACGCACGTCAGGACATGGTTGTCGCGGAGGTACCCAAGCTCGGTAAGGAGGCAGCCGTCAAGGCCATCAAGGAGTGGGGCCAACCAAAATCCAAAATCACCCACGTGATCTTTTGCACCACTAGCGGTGTCGACATGCCCGGGGCTGACTACCAAGTCACCAAGCTCCTTGGACTTCGTCCGTCTGTCAACCGCTTGATGATGTACCAACAGGGTTGCTTCGCTGGTGGTACCGTGCTCCGCATGGCCAAGGACCTGGCTGAGAACAACCGCGGTGCTAGAGTTTTGGTGATATGCTCGGAGATTACCGCTGTTACCTTCCGTGGACCCTCAGATAGCCACCTTGACTCCCTGGTCGGGCAATCACTTTTCGGAGACGGTGCAGCTGCTTTGATCGTAGGTGCTGACCCCGACCTAGCAATCGAGCGGCCTTGGTTCCAGATGGTCTCAGCTGCACAGACCATCCTGCCCAACTCAGAGGGAGCCATCGATGGCCACCTCCGTGAAGTCGGTCTCACCTTCCACCTCCTCAAGGACGTGCCCCGGCTCATCTCGACAAACATCGAGAAAAGTCTCGTCGAGGCTTTTACTCCTCTTGGTAATGAAAAAATATATTAGCCTCATAATTATATTTGTCACTAAACATATAATAAACAATGCCAAACAAGATATATGTATATATGTATGTATAGTGGTATACAGGGCTAATATATGTACGGTGCATGCAGGAATCAATGACTGGAACTCGATCTTTTGGATCGCACACCCGGGAGGCCCGGCAATCTTAGACGCGGTAGCGCTCAAGGTCCAGCTGCAGAAGGAGAAGATGCGTGCGACAAAGCACGTGCTGAGCGAGTACGGCAACATGTCAAGCGCCTGTGTTCTGTTCATACTGGACGAGATGAGGAAGCGGTCGGTGAAGGAAGGCAAGGCCACCACCGGAGAGGGCCTCGACTGGGGTGTGCTCTTCGGATTCGGGCCAGGCCTCACGGTCGAGACCGTTGTTTTGCGTAGCATTCCCATCGAAGCCTCGGTACACTGAGAGAGAACAGCCCCCGGATAATATATGTGTGCTTACTGTTTAAGTTGAAATTAATTAGTTTATCGCTCAACAGTAGCACTTTTTTTTATTATTGTTTTTTTATTTGTTTGTTGAATGCAACCGGGAAACTACAATACAACAGAAGGAATAAAAGTATATTGGACGTTGATTGATAATATTGAACTGTTGTCTTATTTATTGATTACCTGAGGATAATTTAACTATTTATAATTAATTCATATGCATCCAAGCAAAAAAGTTTATTTCAAACTTTGTTGGGTAGCTAGAAAAACAGATAAAATTGAAGTATAATTTTATTATATTACAAATATTACCACACTTTTACAATCATAATTAAACTCTCAATATTATATAATATTTACTTGACCTCTTTAGCACAACACCTACAACTTCCTCCTCTTAGTGGAACCTCCTACTAACTAACTATTTATTCTTTTTTGTAAGGGGGAATTTCATGTATACCCCTCAAAAACTTTGAAATTGCACATCCCCTCTAAACTACATAATGTCATATTTATCCTTATAAACTTAAAAAGCTCATAGATTTATCGATTTTATTGTATTTTTTATTAAAACTAATTTTAAATTTATAAATTACTCATTTTACCATTTATTAACAAAATAAAACATATGTACCTTATTTAAGAAAACGTTAGTCTTCTAGTTGGTCAGTTTCGAAGGGCAAATGATTTAGTTTTCTACTTTAAACACATGCACGAGCGTATATGTAAATGTCACTGTATATTCGTCAGAAGTAGAAAAACGAACCATTTGCCCTCGGAAGCTAACTAATTAGAAGCCTGACATTTTTCTTCGACATGCTACATATTTTTTATTTTTTAATAAAGGATAAAATGAGTATTTTATAAATTTAAAATGAATTTCATAGAAAAAGTAATAAAATTGATGAATTTGTGAGTTTCTGAAGTTTAGAAAGGTAAATATGATATTATTAAGTTAAGAGAAAAATACATAATTTTGAAATTTATGAGGGGTATACGTGAAGTTCCCCTTCTTGTAAAGATGAACTTGATCTTTTGCTTGGTGCTAAATGGAAGCCAAGACCACTTATTTATACGTCATGGATACGTGTAGAATATCAACGGTCCTAAATATATTTAGACGAAATATGTAGGATAAAAAAATATATCTAAACAAAATATCTAATATTTTAGAAATATGTAATTTGTAGGTTCAACTTTGAACTAAAAATATGGTTTACTCATTGCGCAATGCTGTCTATATAATATTCAATAAAGTATAATCCTTTTAAGTCCAAGATGAACTCCGTACGGCATCTTTTGATGGCTGCACAACAGCGGAGCGAGCCCTTCTACCTACCTCTACCTGGGAATGGGATTAAGTAAATCAGGTCTAAGTCAAAACTTTGAAACTACAGAGGACTAACATTTGACAAATGGAGATTAGTTTTATATTATAAATAGGGTAAATTTTATAAATTTATAGCATTTTATTTCAAATTATATATAAATCACATATAAATATAAAAATTTAAAAATAAAATGAGAATCAATTGATCCCTATTTGTTCTTGATGCATCTGCCTCTGAAATAAACCATGCACGCGTATTATACAATAAAAAGAACTTTTGCCTTAATTAAGATTGAGCATAGCAACGTAATACATATTATATGTACGTTGTAGAGGTGCAAACGGATTGGATATTATATGTCTGTATCTGAATCCGTATCTGAAAATTAGATACAGATATCTGAATATTTGTGCGGATACATATTCATATTTTAAATTTTAATTATCTATATAGTAGATATATACCATATAGTTTAATATATATTTGAAAATATTTATATATATATCTATAGATATCCTATATCCTATATCCGATCAGTATTCGTACATATATGTTTAATATCCGATCCATATCCGTATTCGAAACAATAAAAACAAATACGGATATGATTTTAAATCCGTATCCGATCCGTTTGCACCCTAGTACGTCGTCTTATATAATAAAAATAACATGTTGATAGCAATCACTAATTTTATCAAACCGGCCGGTCTAGAATACTTAGGAGTCATTTAATTTAACCATAACTTTATTAAGCGGAACTTTAAAGTACGTATATTGTTTGATTCGTCGAAACATGTTCGATATCTTTTTGTTCTTAATTTTTTATATTTTTTTATCACTTCCGATTTTAACTAAACCATAGAATAAGCTGATCAGAACTCAACCGTGTGTCTGATTCAACGGATCCGTATCCTCTCAGGTACCTGACTCAACACAATTGAAACGGACGGTCAAGATTTATTCTCAGCTGGTGCTTGTTCGGATAGCGCAGGGGCAGTATTATTTGTGCTTTGAGATTCGTTCCAAGTTAAAAAGAACAATTTCGGACCATCCAATTCAATTGTACTCAGTCCGGTAACCTGAGGGGATGTGAATTCAGATTGAACAACGTAACCTCTCCAGTTTCCTGTCATCTCCCCCGAATTCTGATGCCCATCGGAATGAGATCTGAGTCGTCAGTTCAGTCTGGCACAAATCTCACAACAGATCCCTCCATAATCATAGTCCGATGACCGTCCGATCCGCATGATTCTTGCAAATTCAATCAGCGCGAATTTCATGTCGTTCGCACGAATCTTGATGCATATTGGACGGCTCCAACTGGACATTCCGTCCACTATTACCGAATTGATTTACTCTCTTCATCTCCGACTCACGCCTCGTGCGCGGGAATCCGGATAAAGAGAAACATCCACCTCAACTCTCCCGACTGCTCCAATGGCGGCTCTTCCTTTCTCCGATCGCCTTCTCTTTTCCCCTCCCAAAACCCTATCTCTTCCCCCAAGAGAACTCCACACGCGTACTTCATTGCATTTCTCTCTTTCGCGCTCTTCTCCTCAATCTCGCTACACTTGCCCCTGCTCGGCCGGAACCCTAGACCCCGATCCTGCCTCTGAAAAATCTAACCTTAGTTCGAGTAGTATCACCAGTTCTTCTGGTGGAGGTAAAGATGGGAATAGGAGACGGGCGGTGAGGATTGCGTGGGAGAAGCTCGTGAGGTGGTCCCGCTCGTGGCGATCTAGAAATAAGAGCGATGTTCTTGAAAAGACTAGGAAGGTTATTACTTATTCCCTAGCCCCCAGCCCTCTGTTTCTTGTTCAATTATTTGTTGCTTACCTAGAACGCACAAAACTGCTCAGTCGATTGCTTGGCGCCATAATATATTTTTCTTTTTTATATTCCCCGTGCCTGTGAAATTTAACTTCACTGTTTCTGCCCGAATTTCATGTACTGGAGGCACCTAACTATAGCACAATTTAATTGGTAGGAAGATAATACAATGGAAAAGAACAAAGTAATATAATGAGCTGAGTTCATATCCAAGTACCAGAGTTTGGCTTATTTGGGATCATTGATTTTTTTATTTTACATGGGGATAACATAAGAAGGTCGATCAAATAGGTAGTAGTTCTTGGTGGAGGGTCCTTTGGGACAGCCATGGCAGCACATGTGGCCAGCAAGAAGTCTGAAATGGAAGTATCCATGCTTTTACGGGATGATCATGTTTGCCAATCTATCAATGAGACTCACATCAATAGGTATTACACTCCAAAGAACAGTAATGATGGTTACAAAAACTGTTATTTTTTTCTAGAATGCTCAGCACCAGTGGGTACCGGTACTCATATAAACTACTACAATAAATGAATTCAATGGAGATTTCCTCTGTAAAATAGGTCTGACAGAACTGGCACCAGCATTTGTATTAACTAGTGTAGCAGAACAATTTCAATGGTGATTTTGTAAATAGGTCCATCAGAAGCACAACTTGGTGTTGCAAAACCAAAAAAATGAATATTTTAATGCCCACAATTAAGCGTACAATAAAACAAAATTGAATTGGTACACTACAGGTTTGATGTATGTAGTGTATCATTGTATTAATCTTAGTAACAAGGTTCCCAAATAATACCCGTATTATTATTTTTCTGCACCTCTCTAAACAAATGACGAACTAAACGAACTATTCCTATATAATTCATTTGATACCATATTATTGGTGGATTTTACAACCTTTTTGTATGCTTTCTAAAAGTATCATAATTTTGATATCTTATTTTTATTGTTAATAAACTGAACTGTTCCTGAATTATGCACGCTTTATACCTGAATTACGAGTTTTAGACCTTAAATTATATCGGAATTCTGAATATATTACAAGTATCAGGACATGGATAGATTGGTATAGTATTTATAATTGCCCGTCTAAAGTGACAAGCCGCTGTAAATATTCATCTATTACTACTTTTTGTAATTGCTGGTCTGAAGTTTGAAACAACTATAATTTATTCATCTACCCTTGGGCATTTTGTTCCTCAATACCTTTTTGTGTTCATTGTATGAATATTTTTTCCATTTTAAAGTGGGTCATTTTTGCTGATCTCTTACAAAATATTGAAGCAAATATTTTGCGGGACATAAGCTTCCAGAAAATATTGTTGCCACTACATGTGCGAAGGATGCATTAGCTGGTGCTGATTTTTGCTTTCATGCTGTTCCAGTTCAGGTAATTTACATTGTTCTTTCTTTTGTCTTAGTATTGCATTCTGATCCAAACGTGTGCAATTAGGTCTAGTTGGACTAAGTATGTGCTAGTCACTAGCATATTAATGCCATTGATGGCCGCCTATTGCATGCCATATGGGGAATGTGATCGATCCTTCTTTCTTTTATTTTTCCTGAAAAAGAATCTCATTTTTGAACTGCTTGTTTGCATGGAGAACTGGAAACATATGATGCATTTTTGTACAATTGTACTCCACAAAGTAATATAACTGATGCTTGGATGGGTTTTATGAGATGTCTGGCAGGTTGCTTCTGCTTGCAAATCTAAGCAACATTGACTAGTGTACTTTCTAGCGACTGCTGCCTTAATGTTTTAATTTTATAATACCATGATACCCAAGCTTTTCCAGTAATTGCTGGTGTTACAGTACTTAGGCATTGGGCATTTAGTTGTTGTCGTTTAATCATATTACAAAGTTTCTGTTGACCTAACTTGTTACACGGCAGTTCAGTTCGTCCTTCCTTGAGGGCATCTCTCAATATGTCGATCCAAAATTGCCGTTCATATCTCTGAGTAAAGGTTTGGAGTTGAATACATTGCGGATGATGTCCCAAGTTATTCCCAAGGCACTAGGGAATCCACGTCAGCCGTTTGTTGTTCTTTCTGGCCCATCCTTTGCTGTTGAATTGATGAACAAACTACCCACAGGTTCGTTTTGTCATACTTCTGGTCCATTTATTTCACAAGGAGCAACTCACTAACTAGTAATGTAATAATATTGTCATGTGGGTATAACAATGTAGCAATGGTGGTGGCATCGAAAGACAAGAAGTTAGCAAGTGCAGCTCAGCAACTTCTAGCTTCTCCTCATCTCAGGATTAGCACGTCAAGGTATATATTTTTTTTTATTCTATTTTGTTTAAAAACCACATCTTTCTCCGACAAATAGGGCGAGAGTTGAGGTGCTTTATTAAATAGGATGTTTTTGGGTAAGAGTGACTTTGAAAAGTAATTTTTTTTCTTCTCATTTAATGGTAGAAGCACATCAGATTGTACCCTCGGTGAATTATTACACTTGAAAAGAAGAAAATCATAAAAAAAATTTGATGCTGGGCCTAACTGAGTTGGTTTAGCTGACCTTGTTGTGTCTTTGATTGTATTTGTAACTGTTGCGATATATCAGTGATGTCAAAGGAGTAGAGATTGCCGGTGCCTTAAAAAATGTGCTAGCGATCGCTGCCGGCATAGTCGAAGGGATGAATCTCGGCAATAATTGCATGGCAGCTCTTGTGGCACAAGGTTGTTCTGAGATTAGATGGCTTGCAACAAAAGTGCGTCTTTCACCTCCATCTTCGTCATTGAACACTGAAAATTCTACTTTTTTTTGTATTTTACATTTGAATGAATCTTATTACTAACTAGTAGTGTTGTTTCGTTTGTTTGTTTATGTTCATGGAAATGCAGATGGGAGCAAAAGCAACTACGCTGGCTGGTTTGTCAGGATCCGGTGACATAATGCTCACTTGTTTTGTTAATCTTTCAAGAAATAGAACTGTTGGGTTGCGCCTTGGTGCTGGAGAGAAACTGGAAGATATCTTGAGTTCTATGAGCCAGGTAGGTTTGTTGCTGTGTGCTAACACCTACATTCATCTGTTACAGAGAACTCTTCACTGAAACGTAGGGGCATTTCAATGGTCCATATGAAGATATATGTTCTGAATTGTTGTACCATGTGAAGTATTGGAGGCATGTGTCATCGTACACCTCCTGGTATTGGAGACCGGGCCTTAGTTAAATTTTCTGGAATGTATCTGTTAAATGAGTACAACTTGGGTGTTCTTAGGGTCACCAAGCCTTTTGTGAGCTTAACTCCAAAACCTATCGGCTATTGGATTTACTTCGAATGATGAATCCAAACCATTAAAACCGATCTACTTCAAAAGTGACAAGTTTACATGTCAAATTTATAAATTTTCGAATTAAGTTGGTATAAAGTCAAGCGGTCATGAAAAATAAATATTACAGGAATTTCATTTGATCTTAATTTTTTTAAAGACCAGGCCTTCTTAATCATTCTTTATGTTGTGATTTTGAAGTCATTTCTTTTGTCTTCTTTTAGGTTGCTGAAGGTGTATCAACAGCTGGTGCAGTTATAGCACTAGCTCAGAAGTATCATGTGAAGATGCCGGTTTTGACAGCTGTAGCCCGCATAATTGACAATGAACTAACCCCTAAGAAAGCTGTGCTCGAGTTAATGAGTCTTCCTCAGGTAAGGTTCACCATCTAATAGTATGTTACTGATTCTAGGATTTCTTTTCTTTTTTGATTTATTTGATTGGATATCCTATTCTTACTTTTTTTTTTTGCTTCAAGTATTCTTAATTTATTATCAGAAGTATAGTAGCATCAAAACTTTTAGCAATCTTTTATGTGCCAGCTATTTTACCATATTTTTTCTCTGTAAACACAACTTGGTTATCTGTTTGTGGTCGTTTCCTATTTTCCTGACACCAGATATTAATCACTGTTCATACTGTTGTTTCGGTATGAGGCTGTAGCTTCTATTACATTTGACCTAAGCTTGTCAAAAACCTAAATTGAGTCCTCAGTTTAGCCATACAATTAAACCCTAACTATACACAATTAGTTAAAGAAGATGATGTTATAATAAATAAGAAAATAAATTACAATGGAATATATAGGTCAAACTAAGTTCCCTAAATCAGTATGGAGAGCTAGACAAATAAATTTGCTATATCTGATGTATTTGATGACAATAGACCAGGGGCGGATCTATGGCTTAGGCTAAGCCACTCCTATGATTTTAAAATTTTAATTATACGTGTAAGAATTTAATTGAATTTTATTTTTTCTAAACTTTTTATATAGTTTAGCCACCCTCAATAAATGACAAATATTTAGTTGTAGCCTAGTGGTTAAAGCTCTATTTTGTGGTTGAAAAGTCTTGAGTTCAAATCCCATTCACCACAATTGTGCATTTTAATTTTCAGCCACCTCTATCAAAATTTTCTAGTTCCGCCCCTGCAATAGACTAAATGATGTCTGAATTTTTGTAGGTTGAAGAGGTATGAAAGATCACAATATGGTTGCGTGCAATCTTTTTGCTGCACCGGAAAACCAGACATCTTCTGTGATCAATTTTTTTTTTTTTTTGTGTGTTCCAATTTTAATATAGGATGACAATTTACTTTTGGTACGAAGACAGTGCCAATAGGAGCTCTTTGTGCATTGATACAAATTTGTTCGTTGCACTCAAGAGGAAAGAGAAGTAAATAACTTTTTGCCTTTTCCATTGACAAACTTAATGAGCATGCATGCATGCTTCTTTCTTGATTGTTTTTACAAACCTACAATTACTGACGTCCTTGTTTAGCAAACAAATTGCAAAGTGCCTCGTTTATTGTAGAGATGGATCATGGATCAAGGGACAAGGGGTGTCGGAATTTAATTTCAAATGGATGAGATTTCATAGAACGTTGTGCTAAGTCTTATTATAAAAGAACCAATTGTAATATTTCACGGTGCAGAGACTACTGCCTTGTTCAGATTTTTTCATCTGAAATTTACAGGATTTTGGACTCGAGGAGACATTTTTCCAAAAGCCCGTTCATTTAATTGCTTTCATTTGGGCTTGAATTTTATTCCCATTCCACCTCCCCGCATCCAACAATTTCTTGCGAACATAAATTTGAATCAACTCTTTCCCTTCTTTATCCATTGCAATCAACGAGAAGACGTTGATTTTTCAACTTATTGATTCACATCAAAATAAAATCGAAATGTGATAATTTTTTATGAGTACACATAAATAAAATGATGTAGATCATATCCAATGGTTTTATTTTGATTTTTAAGTTTTAAATTTTGAGTTATTAAAGTTTATAAAAATAGAGGCATGGTGGAGGTACAAAAAATGCAGGCATTTGAACCCTCCTCATTTTTCATTTAAGAAAATTATATTTTTAGAGAGGAAAGTTTTCACACAATTTTTAGAATTAATTATTTTTTAAAAGAATTTTGTTTGTTTGTTTCTTCTACAATATATATTTGTCATGTCAATATTTTTTCTAGGGATTTTGAGCAAATATTGTTAGAAATTTCTGCGAAGCTAGACGATGATCAATGGGTAGTTTATGTGAACTCGGTGTGGGCTTTATGGAGGTGCATGAATGATAGGGCCTACTCGGGCAAATAACCAGACCTTCAGTTATTTTTCAAATATCTAAATCTGATCTCCAAGAGTCAAGAACAGGGGCAGCCAGTAGATATTGCTCTTTGACGGGAAGGGTTCCTTCGTCAGTAACTCTGATCGAGGTAAGTAATGACTATGTTTGTTTTCGGATGGCTCATGGGCAGAGGGTTGGCTTGGGGGAATCGGAATTGTTGTATGGTATAAAGAGGAATTGATCATCTATAAATCCAAGGCTGTTCGAGGTTGTTGTCCGCTGCAGGTTGAAGCGCTGGCATTAAAAGAATCGACGCAGATGGTGATTGGGTTGGGTATAATAGAGTGCTCATTTGTTCGAGTCTGCAACCGCCTTTGAATGCCGATTGAAGAGCTTTTGATGAGATTGTGGAGGTTTGGAACCTGTTTCAAGAATTAACTCGTTCTCTTGTGACCATGTTCAAAGAAGCCAGAATGATTTGGCTGATAATTTGACAAAAAAAGGAAAGAGTTAATGGTTGGGACTGTGTTAGACATACTTTCTCCTATTTTACTGATTAAATTGCTCTACTATTTTAATATGATATCAGATAGGGCTGCTGGGAATGATTGTTGTACCCTGAGCATTGTATTGTGCGTACGGGCTGTTGAATGACAAAAAATATATATATATATATTTTTATGCAGGTGCTCTTCTGTGAAATACTTAATTTTGGGATCTGCACATCATATGACCATAGAATATCATCTAAAATTATCTCTGTTCATTTTAGAAAATTCGTAAACATCTTCGCTGAAAAAATTACTAAGTTTTGCTTCACTATATTTAGCCAATAACACTTGCGCATAATAAATTAAAGGGCCAGAGAGATATATATTTTGTTAGTAAATTGATACCGTTGTCTGTGTTTTCAAATCAAGTGATAAATACGAAAGAAGAATTTACCTCTGCCGTATGATTAAATTCTTTTTTTTCTCACTATTTTTTGAAGGAGGAATTTCTGGAAACATCTTTTGCGCCTCTAGTAATTTGGTAGGTCCAAGTAAAGAGAAGCTTATTGGACAACAGAAATGGTGTACAGATATTGACAGACTAGTGTTTACTTACTGCAGCGCACGAGGAATAAGAATCGCTGCTTTGGCTCTATTGTACGTGCGATTCATGAAGCAAATATTACTCTGTCAATATAGTTAGCCTGGCATATATACGAAACCAATCATAATCAAATCTCTTTTATCAACAACTCAAAAAGAAAAAAATCTCTTTCTTCATCACACTACGCCACGTGTGATATCCTACCCCGTTGATACCTCAATCTAAATCCGAACCGCATCCTCAGAGGTAACAGATTATTAGTGGTTAGATCAGAACCGTCCGATCAGAATCCGAGACCAATCCGTCCGAGGTGGAATGCACGGGTACTCATTAATTTTCGAGCTAATGCAGATCGGACGGTCTGGATCTAAACATAAAAATGTCTGTTACCTCAGGTGAAATGCCATCATCTTGTTTATATTAATATATTCTATAAAGCCGACGTAATCCGATTTCGTTTCTCCTCTCTCTCTTCGTTTCTCTCTCTAACCAATTCGGGTTTTCTAGGGTTTTTATTACATTTCTTCCCATTGTACTAGAGAAAAATTGAGCTGGATCGGACTTTGGAGGCCTAGGGTTCAATGGACTACTCAACGGAGAGGGAACTACTAGAGATATTCGAGGCGGCGAAGAAGGCGGCTGACGCGGCGTCTGAGGACGGCGGCGCGTCTCCGGAGGCGGATCGGTGTATCGACGCCTTGAATAGGCTGAGAGAGATCAAGGTCACCACCGCCGTGCTCGTCTCTACTCAGGTAGGTTCGTGAATTGTTTTAAGGCTTTCTTTTCTTGTGTCAAATTTTATATTCTTTTGCCCTTTCTAGATCGGCGTCAACTGTTCCGAGTTGCATGATTAAGTTTATGGAATCCGAGTTCTTAGAGTTTTAGATTCATTTAAATTCTCTGATTTCTATCCAATAACAAGAAAACGAGTACAATTTTTTGTCTCGTCGAACTTCTTCACAGACTTTTAACAACAGTATACCTTCTGCATTGGTCAATTCTTTAACCCTTGTTAGGTTTTATTATATTAGTTAAAATAGGGAAAAAGTGATGGAGGTTATATTGTATATTGCTTCTGTACACTATAGTTCTTTATAGAATATTCTCTTCTGTTGTTTGATAGTTGTTCATCGTAAGGTTTTGGCTATGTTCTATGCGGCTATGAATTTTGGGAAGGCAAATTTGATATGGAAATACATAGAAATTTAACACCTCCTTTTGTTATGATAATTGAAATTGTATCTGATTGTACTGCTGAGACTAGTCCTTAAAAGATATTGAGAAGTTAACTGATTCGACAAGTCAGTTAAGTTAGGAAAAGTAAAAGACAATGACGTTTTTGTAATTCAAACCATGTTTTTCTTTCTTTTCATAAATTAAGAAGATCATAAAATTGTTTTCCTGGAATAATGTTTTGTGCTACTGCAAAATTACTGTAATTTTAACCATGGTCAATGCATCAGGAGTCCTTTCTGAGAATATCTTTTCATATATATGCAAAAAAGGTTAGTATTTTATACGTATACCTCTAGAATGGCCTTTACCTCACAATCCGTCTTTAGTACTACAATCCTGCATTTCTGCCTTCCTTTCTATAATTTCTTTTTTGAGTCTGTGGCTTAATCTTTGGTTTTCTCTCTATATGTTTTTAGGTTGGTAAACGCTTGCGATCTCTGACAAAGCACCCCCACAGTGAGATCCAGTCTGTGGCCTCTGAACTGATCACGTTTTGGAAAAATATTGTGGTAGAAGAGAACTCAAATGGAAAGAAAAATGGGCAGACTGAGAAGTCATCCAATGCCGGGAAGCCTGTTAAAACCGAATCCAAGCCCAAACTTGAAAAACCCCAGCTGGCACAGCCCGAAAAGATAAAGGCGAGACCTGAAAAGAGAGATGTTAAGCCTGAAACCCCAAAATCCGAAAAGAGGCCCCTTGTTAAGGAGGAGAGGAAGCCGGCAGTCTCAGTTGAAAGGAAGGCGCCAGCTGTCCCGAAGTTGTCAGCCCTTCTCAGATGCAACGACACCAACCGTGATCGCATTCGCGAACTCATGGCTGAGGCCTTCATGAAGGTTTCTGGCGAAACTGAAAAAGACGACAGAGAGGAGGTGAGGAACATCCTAGATGAGGTGGAGGAATATGACCCACTACGGGTTGCTGTGACTGCTGAGTCAGCACTTTTTGCAAAGCTGGGTGGCTCGACCGGGGCCCAAAAGCACAAGTACAGGTCGATCATGTTCAACCTGAGAGCAGATAACAACACCGACTTCCGGAGGAAGGTGCTGACAGGACAGATTAAACCTGAAAGGTTAGCAAACCTGACACCGGAGGAGATGGCGAGCGATGCGAGGAAGATGGAGAACAAACAGATCAAGGACAAGGCTCTGTTCGATTGTGAGCGCAGTGGCGCGCCCAAGGCCACGACAGACCAGTTCAAGTGCGGCAGGTGCGGCCAGCGTAAGACTACATACTACCAGCTCCAGACGCGCAGTGCTGATGAGCCCATGACCACTTTTGTCACTTGCGTCAATTGCAACAATCACTGGAAATTCTGCTGAGTTTTCGAAATAATTTTCAGGGTTTCGAAATTGCAGTTCTTAGTCTCTGGTTTCTGTTCTCGGTTTAGTTTTCTGTTTTTTTATTTTTTTTTCATTTTTTTTGTACTTGAGTATTTGATGGACCTGTTTTATGACGCAATTTTCTGGCAGTTAGGCTCTGATTACTCTTCTTATAGCTGGGTATTAATTCATTAGATGACTTGATTATGTCAAGAGGGTTTCAGAGCAAGTTGGCTTTGTGTAATTAAGTTAGTTTAGAGGATTAATTAATTTGGTCCAGTCAATAACATGTACTCTCATCTCCTTTTCATTTGATTCCATTTAACCAATAATTAATTAGTTTTATGCATGACTGCGAGTTGTATAATATTTACACGGAATGCGATGGTTCAGGCTTCTTTTTACTGGTAGTGGTTGGTTTATCTGTATGTTTCTTTTAATTGAGAAAACTGGTTCAAACGTGTTGTATAACTATTATTTTTATGTCTTAATCAAAACTATGGAAGGATGTACTTTCAATCGATCCGTAGAATAGAATATACAGCAACTAATATAAGCTGATCTTCAAATACTGGAATTAATTACGGGATGCACTTTATGAGTGGATAGGATACTGTTAGGAAATTAATTATTATGCAATCGATTTAACAAAATTTTGCAGACTATTATTCATTTATGGTGATTTTGATATAAGTGTAAACAATTAGTTGTCTAATCTAGTAGAAAGTATGTATTGTAATATCATTATAAAGATAATAGTAACAAATAAGTGAATAAATAGTTGTATTTAAAATATTTTATGTAAATTATTATACATGTATATAATTATAAAAAAAAATGGATAAGAAATCTATCGTGTATATATCATGACGAATTCCTCGAAAAATTGTTAAGGGCATTATTATTATGAGAATTAGTTATTATTAGTTCAACATATTGTACTTAATTACTTAAACGGCTTGAATTTGTGGATTTTGTACTGAATACTTGACAAACCACTAATTAAATTTGAGAGTCGTTGAATTTGGCTACTGATTAATCGAATTAATTTTAAAATGTCTCAATTATAATTTTGGTAAATACAAATAGTCGTGAGTCGTGAGTCTAGGGGTGGCAAAAAAGCTCGTAACTCGTGGCTCGATCGTGACTTGCACCTGACTTGTTCGCTAACAGCTCGTTCGTTACTGGACCGAACTGTTAACGAGCCAGCTCGTCACTAGCTCGGTCCATAATTCACGAGTTCAAGCTAGGACCTAGCTTGCTTGCCAGCTCGGCTAGGCATCAATTTGTGAATTTGTATGATTTTATGTTCATTTTATATTGGCTAGTTTGGTTTAGCTCGGTTCAAAAAGTTTGTAGAATTTATTTTCTTCTTAAAACAAGATCCAATAAAATCCAACAAGCTAGTTGGTCAGCTCGCGAGCTAGCTCGGACTGACTTGTTATGATTTCAAACTAAAATTTTAACTCGGATGTTCTAGATCCAGCTCACTTGATTATAACTCGATCCAAAATTAACAAGCTGAGCTAGAAACAACTCGGACCAAACCAACTCGTTGCCACCCCTACTCGCGACACAGGTTTCTGACTAGTATATTGTCAGGAGAAATAAAAATCTAAGTGGCTGGCGCCTGGCTGTCAGCATCGCCTGAAAGTCTAGTTAAAGTTGGAAATTGAAAGAAGACAAAATCGGGAGAGCCACACCTTGAAGAGACGTGGCATCTTAGGACCCACGACTAGTCCAATTCGGGTCCAGTACAATACCTGATCGTATAGAATGAGATTTGAATCGTCCGTTTTAATCTGACAGAATCTCAAAGCAAACAATCCTGTATTTTAATTTGCAAATAACTAGCGAATTAATTTCGGTCAGGTACTTGGGGAATACTCCGGCTACTCGCTATTTAGGTGCCAAAATACTAGATGCGGTGTCCAAGTTTCACTGACAGGTGGGACCGAGATTAAATCTTACTGTTCGACTAGCAGCATCCCAATTCTCAGTCTCTCTCTCTCTCTCTCACGGAGTCGCTCCTCCCGAACTAAAATCAGAATTTGAAATTACAAAATTAATTGCATACTAGTAGAGGTCATGGCGATCGCGGCCGTGAGAAGCGGGGCTACGTTTACTCGCTCCCCTCTTCTTTCCCCGTTCAACAAACCTAGAGTATCTATCTCTCTCCCTCCCCCTTTTTCTTTTTCTTTTCTCTTTACGCGCGTAAACCCTTGTATGAGTACCCCGCTCGTAGCTATGGAGTACGCAATGATCAGGGAATTAACTTTTTATATGTTTTTATATACTCGATGCATTGGTCAATTTCACCGTGATATTGTACCTGTTGATTTTTGATTGAAGTTGATGCTCTGTGTATCTTACAAAATAGTCAAATCTTTAATTGCTCATGAGATTAGATGTCATCTCATCCATCAGTTCAGGGGTTGAAACAATGATAATTGCATAGGAGGGTCATTGTGGGAATATGAAGAAATATGTTCGTAACTTAGTGTAGCTTAGAGATTAATCAACCTAGATGTAAAACAGACAGCTATTTTGAAAGTGAATTTTAGTGGGGATGCAGTTTTCTTCAGGTTTGACTATTTCTTTGCAGCTTATGATTTGTCCGAGGTCAATCCAGATGAGGAAATCAAATAAGATAAAGGTGTTATCAATGTACTCACAAGCACGAGATGCTTCTCAAATCCAAGGTACCAATTTGAATCCTTTTATCTTAGACTGCCACACATTATACCGAAAATTTGATGTTTAGGAGATATCCTATGTACCTAAAGATGAAATGTCAGATATATCCTTACATAAAAAAAGAGAAATATCCCACGTCCTATATCTGTAGTGCCATATACCTCTACGAGCATGAAAATAATTTTTCCTAAGCCCTTTTTGAGTTATTTTCTTCTATACCAATGTCTGGTCTTAGATTTTAGAAAAATGGTATAGAAAGTAGGTACAGGTGGAACCACAAATTTTTTGAATGGGGGTCAAATATTGTATCAAATGTTGATAACAGCACAATGATCATATTAAAAACATAAAATAGCAACGATTGGCATCGCAGTGGAGAAACTTTACAAATGGGGTTCAAATATGATTTCTTTTTTTAAGAAAAATACCTATATCACATAAACATACCACATATACGTGTATAATCAAGAAAAAAAAATGAGGGTCATTGCACCCCATTTACACCACATAAATCCACCTATGAAACTAGGATCAATAGTTTTCATCCTTATGTGAGCGTGGATAATATATTAAGGTACTTCTTTCTTTTCAGAGTTGGTTCAGGTATCACCGATTTTGTCTTAATTAAGCTAGTATATGTCTTCTCTTATCTCTTAGCTCATGATTTGTAAGCAAATATCTTACTTCTCATGCTAGATAGAATAAATGAATTGCCAAAGCTAGTAGAGGATATACTCCAGACATCAATTAATACTGGGCCTAGGGGTGCCGTAAGACTGGTACAAGGAATCCAAGCTGTTATTGGGGTTGGCAGCGAGTGGCTAAATGACTTCTCTCAGGTACATGTTTTCTTATTGTTTCATTTCATTATGTTAATATATTGTTATTCTCCAATGGTCCCTTCAACATATGGCGTTGACTGTTAGTCTTTAGATGAAAGGTAAGTTAGAGCATTGGCATTGTGTCTTTCTGATAGCTTGGCATAGAAATGTAAATGGGTGGCCCACCTCAATTAGCATTTCAGAAATGCAGCGAGGATTATCAACGACAACAAGTGAAAAATATAACAAATTGAATTTTTATTTTATTATTATTTATTTTACGTGAGTCTGACTGGTTACTGTAATATGCTAAATGCATCTGGTACATAAATGGTCTCTCCATTAACCAAGCAGTGAATATTGTACTGGAACGTGGCACCACCTTAACTGAGCAAGCTGCACAAATTAAATCATCACAGTTCAAACTTATTTATTTTTCCTTAATTTTTTGGAAAATGGTGGTAGCTACTACCTGTTCCCATTCTAGAATAGAAGCCTAAGTACATTACATAAATAATTCTTGAAGTTTACTGAGAGGTGCTATGGTACTAGATTTCCGTATAAGATTGTACACACACACACACACAAAAAAACAAAGGTGATGTTGTCATAATAATGGATTTGTTCTTTACTTGTTTTGTTATTACTTATTACTGTTTTTTTTATGCACCATTAAAGAAGCTGATGATAATGAAGCTAGAATGCCTATGCAGAGAACAGACACAACTGGTGGAATCTCTAGCCAATTACAGCTCGGGTTGCTCTCTCCTACTTATCTCAGGAGGCTCTTTGAGCGGATGGGTGCTACTTATATCAAGTTGGGACAGGTATGCTATAAAATTCATGCTCTTGATATACTACTTAAACATTAGTTGATTTATGGATGGTAACTCCAGTGAGATGGGAGTTGAATTTTCTAGTTCATACCATTTCCCGCTGATGCTAATTTAACAAAAGCTTCAAATAGGCACTGTACGGTCGAGAAATAAGTGAATAGAAAAAATAATGCACCCTTATCAAAAGCATGAACACTGAGTTCAATTACATTTTGCCATGATCGTACTGATAATGCCGTAGAGGTGCAGTTCATAGCATCTGCACCAACTTTGTTTCCTGCAGAGTACGTAGAGGAGTTTCAGAAATGCTTTGACCGGGCCCCACTAGTTCCATTTAGTCAGATCGAGGCCATAATACGTGAGGAGCTACAGAGGCCATTGGATGCTGTCTATGAGTATGTCGATCCTGTCCCCATTGCTTCTGCTTCCATTGCACAGGTTTGTTTGAGGGGACCACATTGTTATAAACACGCGAGTATAACATAGCAAGTTCAGTGTTTTCTATCGACTTAAGCTGTCAAAAAACACCCTGCTTGCATAGCATGTATCGGAGTGGGGAGGTCTTTAAGTTCAAACCCACTTGGAACCGCTATAATGTTGAAATTTGCATTTCATCAGGACCCTATTATTTTTAATTTGACTTACCTGATACTGTAAAGAGGTAGAACTTGTTTTTCCTTGATTGGTTAATCATAATCAAAATTAACACTGATTAGTCTTTACTCATGCAATCAAGCTTCCTTTTTACAATTTTCCTTCAACAAGGACTTAAGTTTGTCCTTTCAGGTTCACGGTGCAAGGCTGAAAAGCTCTGGCCAAGAGGTGGTTATCAAAGTACTAAAACCGGGTATAGAAGACGTATTAGTTGCAGATTTGAACTTCATTTATGTTGTTTCCCGGATTCTGGAGTTTTTAAACCCTGAACTTCGAAGAACTTCTCTGGTGAGTCATCTGATGTTTAAACCCCTTTGAATTTCAATTCAACTACTTCTCTAACCGAAGAACTGATATACTAGGTGGGGATAGTGAAAGACATCAAAGAATCAATGCTTGAAGAAGTTGACTTCAGAAAAGAGGCAGCAAACATGGAGGCTTTTAGGAGGTACATAGAGGCAATGGGTCTGGAGAGGCAAGCCAAAGCACCTTTTGTGTACACCCATTGCAGCACCAAGCGTATTTTGACCATGGAAAGGCTTTATGGAGTTCCTCTCACCGATCTGGACTCGATTAGGTCACTTGTTCCTGATCCAGAGCTGTCACTAGTGACTGCACTCAATGTCTGGTATGATCTCGTCTGTCACTGATTGTTTCTTTGGATATTGAAATCAGCTCCGAAAGCAATTCTTTTAATTGACCAGCCCTCCATTACCACTGTTTTGTAGCACTTCTCAATTGGTACAGTGCTGGTTCCAGTTAAGGGACTTCTGGATTAGTTGATGCTACTTACTGTACCTAACTATTGTTAATTTAGGATTCAAGAAATATTTTGAGGCCTTTCTGGTATTGTTAGCTAACAGGGAAAAGTAATCTTGCCGGAGTTGTTTTTGACAGTTTATATTTTATTATTATTTACATTTCAAAGTTTCATAAAAGCTTGTCATCATTATCTCAGGACATACCTTCTATAATAAATGACAGGTTCGGGAGCCTGATTTCATGTGAGTCCTTCCATGCAGATGTCCATGCAGGGAACCTATGGCTGCTTCGTGATGGTCGAATTGGATTCCTTGACTTTGGTATGATCGTAGCTTAAGTAATTTATTGGATTGATGATCAGTTGTCCATTTTGACTCAGTCTACTGAAATAAAGCACCAAACAAGCTGAACAAAACAAAAATAAGAAGTGACAATTAAGTTGTGGAATTAAGAAACAAATGTTGTAAATAATTACAGGAATAGTGGGGAGAATATCTCCTAAGACATGGGCCGCCATGGAGGTGTTTTTGGCCTCGTTTGCTACTGAAGATTACGAGGCTATGGCTTCTGCATTGATAGAAATGGGTGCAACCGGTAAAGATGTAGACGTGACAGCCTTTGCACGGGATTTAGAAAAGATTTTCTCCTCAATACAGGTGCATTCATATATAATAAGTTAATAACATGTTTCTTTACTTGGTTGCTCTTGTAGCTCTGACTGAACTGTAGTTTAGTTGCCAATGATTCATATGTTATAACATATTTCTACACAATACATATGCATTTGAAGATTACTATAACATATACACAGATCAGTCAGAGTAAGATGGTCGACTTTCTTTTATGGAACCCAAGATAAACCAGGACCAGCGATACTAGTCAGCACAATATATCGGAACATATGTTATGCACTTTCCAAAGAATGGTCGTCATGCTTCATTTTAGAACATTTTTCAAATTCCTGTAGGAATTGGATACAGAATTAGTAATTGCATCCAGAAGAGGACCTGATTCGGCTACAGCGGTCTCTGCCAATGTTATTGTTGATGACAGGCAGATGAATGCCTTGTTTCTCGACTTGGTTAGTACTTTGTAATCATATTTTCATATTGATATACGTGACTGTTGGCACTTATTTTTATTTTTTTATTTTGTGGGGTTATGACATCAGGGTTAGCATAATTGAGCTTACAATGTCTGGTAAATGTAAAAAAGAGAGAAATCATAGATACCTTAATTGATCATGCTGGTAATTTATACCAGTATCCAGCTGTAATGCGCTATGTGGTTCGAGTAATTGTTAGCAACTGTTTAGGTACTTCAACAGTTGCAATTTATGGATCAAAAGCTTATTCGTAGTGTGATTAGGGAAGTATGGCACATGGCATAATTAGTTATTGTCATAAGCATTAAATTCTTGGTTCAATGTGTTGAGATTTTCCTTCTATTTCAGGTTAGGGTTAGCGAGTCATATGGCTTGAGATTCCCACGCGAATTTGCTCTTCTAATGAAACAGTTGTTGTACTTTGATCGGTATACAAGATTATTGGCACCTAGTATGAACATGCTCCAGGATGATAGGATCACCGTCGTCTCCAATCGAAGGATGAGAAATACAAATACTTTCCGTTGAGCCTCTTTATATTGACAATCTTTTGATTGCTAGTGTATATAGTTGCTATATTCATACACTCAAAAGGATAATAGAAATGGCACTTTGAATAAAATGCTATTTTTTAATGTTATTGGCATTGAAACTGTTGGCTATTATAGTGATTTATCATGCACTAGTGTTAGATAGAAGTACTTTATTATATATATAAAAATAAAGTTGTGTATCAAGCCTTGTCTAAATCTTTCAAGATGAGCAAGAAAAAGTTCTGTGAAGTTTAATCATTAAGCCCATGTTTGGTTGTGGGTTAAGTTATGATGGAATAAGTTGCTTATTCTAAGTTATGACGGCATAAGATATTCTTCTTTAGTTGTGATTTAAAAGTTATAGATTAAACTATTCTTGTTTGGTTAGAGTTAGTTACTTAAGATCATGGCTTAAACAACTAATTGTTGAGTTGTATGTTGTTATATTTTATTGTTGAATTAAGAAATTACAAAAGAAATTTAGAACACAAGAATTTACATCCGAAGGTTTTTAAAAATAATATTACATAATTTAAAAATAAAATTAAAATTGAAATAAAATTAAAATGCAACGGTATCTAATTTAGAAAGTCAAATGACTAATAAGTTGTCCATCACATACAAAAGCTAATACAAACAAGTTGTCCATCACATTAAAAAGCTAATACAAATAAGTTGTTCATCACATATTACGTAATATCAAAAGGGCACAATAGATAGCATTGCATTCTTAATTTGTCGTTCTCTGCCTTCACAGTGCATTCTTACCATAGATTGAACAACAAAATATAAAATTTGCAGTGGGGAAGGCATGGAGCGAAGAAGTGACCTTACTGGAGCGGAGCGGAAGCAGGCGATAGAGAAATTTGTTCTCTCTAACCCAAAGGCGTAGCAGTGTGAAGAGGAAATGTTATCCTCTGCGGAACTTAAAAACTCCGCACCTACGGTGCTTTTAATCTGGTCCGTTAGTGGTCCGTTAGTTTTGATGTTGCACGAATCTAAAAGTCTAATAATACTGCCCCCTCCGTTAGCCCGATCACAAAGCGGCTGAAAGTTAATCTGGTCCGTTCGTTTTGCTCCGCAGCTGCGGAGTTTTATACAACTCCGCAGAGGATACGGACCCGTGTGAAGAGAAGAGAAAGAAACACAGAAAGAAAGAAAAATATTGAACATGGTGAATTTAATAGGAGGTAGGTGAGTTAATTTAATAGGAGAAAGAAAGATCGGATGGGAGATAGAATTTGAATTTAATAGTAGGTGTGTGGGTTAATTTAAGAGGAGAGACGCGGAGTAAGTTATGTAATATGAATAAGTGGGTTAATTTATAACGACATAAGTGATTTCTTATGCACTACTATTGCATCACACTTTAGTTATATTTAGCAGCATAAGTATATATTAAGATATTTATTTTATGACTTATGCCATAATCAAATATAGAATAACATGGAACCATTGGATAACAGCAATTATAATTATTGCCATCACTAATTGAACTGATAGATTCATATTTTTGGTTTTCCAGAATTGCAATTTATGTATTGTAAATAGTGATTCATATAAATTGGAGCCAAGCCTGCAACTTATCTTAACTCATATAACCTGAACAATGAAGAACCGATTGTTTTTTTTATCTGGTCAGAACTGCTTCAAGGTTTTTTCGCTAGAAATTTTTCAGTTTTATTCACTTTTGCCACTAGTTTTTCAATTTGGGGCCTAATTATTAATCAAATATTATTTTGCTAACAAGAATAGCAATTCATGTAGTTTTTCAATTTGGAGCCAAATTATGGTGCTGCAGACGTTTCGAATTTCGTGCTTTTAGCTTATATTAGAGTTTGATTTATTAAGTGCTTACATTAGACAAATTTGGATTTTTTTTCAAACTTAAATAACTAGCTTATATTAGAGTTACTTTATATTTTGTTATTTAAGTGTTTTTCAATTTGGAGCCAAATTATTCTTTAAGTGCTTATATTAGACACCCAATTTACAATACTCAGTACAAAAAGATTTTTTTTTCCTTTATTCGGATTCTGTCCTTTGTGAATACCATCCTTTTTTGCCTTAAAAACTAATTAATTCTCATAAGCAATACACTTTAAAGAAAACTTCTGATCAATTTTAAAGAAAACAACGGGTCTTGTATTTTTATTGACTTACAATTTAAGAAATTTTAACAATTTTCAATCATGCAACATGTACTATTATTTAGTAGCATATAAGTACTACTCATAGAGAGTAGTGAACTAGGGTGTTCCTAAGTTCACTAAGTTTCTTTGTGAACTCAACTCTAAAATCTATCGGAATGACTTCAAACAACGAATTTGAACTATTGAAACCCATCTATCTTCCGAGAGATACGTCTACATGCAAAAAATTAAAATTGTCAAATTAATTTTATATAGAGTCAAGTAGTCAAAAAATATTCAAAAAATGAATGCATCAAAATTAATTTATAAACCTTCTAATTTTAACTGCTTGAATTTATACTAAATTAATTTGAAAGTTCTAAATTTTGCATGTAGACGCATCACGCGTAAGGTAGATGGGTTTCAACGGTTTAAATTCGTCATTTGAAGTCAATCTGATAGATTTTAGAGTTGAGTCACAAAGATGATTGGTGAACTTAGGAACATCTTAGTTTACTCATAGAGAGGAGTAAAACTAGGGTGTTCCTCAGTTCACCAAATATATTTGTGAACTCAACTCTAAAATCTATTGGATTGGCTTCAAACGATGACTCCGAACCGTTGAAACCCCTCTACCTTACGAGTGATGCGTCTATATACAAAAAATTTAAAATTTAAAATTAAATTACGTGCTTTTAGCTTACCTAATCATAAGCACTTAAAGAATATATTTTGTTCATTTCTTATATTTATAGTGATTTATTTGGTTGTTAATACGATGTTATATGGTGTTGGGTTTTATAGTACTTAAGGCAGCGGAATTTCAAAATTTTTGACAAGAGAAGTATCAAAAAAGATCATTATGTGCGATTGAAATCAAACCAAAATTAATTTCTAAATCAACAAACATCATACATTTTCTTTCTTGTCTCCAAACAAGAAAGGAAGGTCATTGAGATGTAGGGTTATAGTCTCCACCTCTTTATTGATGCTAATGGTGGTTGATGCCTTGCAGCGCCTTGGTAGTTGATGTGTGTCACCTAGAATGTCTTGCACTAAGATGAGACTCCAAAGTAGAAGCCCTCCACGGTATCCACTAAGAAATTAATTAGAAACCAAATATTCCTCTTGCTAGCGAGTACTAACTTGGTTGCTCATTAATCTCTATCCTTCAAGAGAACTAGATCTTGATCTTTTAGGATTTATGGGTTCTCAACATATGAGATGTGAAACAAAAGAGAAAGAGAGAGTTCTTGGCAGAACCTTTTCTCTAAAAACGAAATCACCCTTTTGAGGAATGAGAGGGAAAGTATATATAGCAAATGAGAAATGTAAATTCAGTTACCAAAACTAACCCCACGTTCTCCTACGTTTTTGACCATGATCTAATTCGAATTTGGCTTCCCTCTAGAGAGACAAAGTTCTAGATCTTTCTCTTACATTTTCAGAAAGATATAGAACTCCCAAAACCGGCTTCAGATGAGGAAGATACGATCAAAATAAGAAACGTGTGCGGCAGTTTTCAGAACATAGTGGTCCAAATTAATCACCACGTTCTACTACGTTTTTTATGACGATTTAATTCAATTTTGGCTTTCCTCCAGAGAGGCAAAGTTCTAGATCTTTCTCTTACCTTTTCAGAAAGATATAGAACACTCAAAACTGACTTTGTATGAGAGAGATATGGTCAAAATAAGAAATACTGCGCAACAGTTTTCAGAAAACGTGGTAGTTATTAAGAAAATAATTCACAAACATGGGCCACAATTAACAACAGCCATTGGACTTTGTTTATTAGGACTTTGTTTATTGGACTTTATTTATTGTAGTATCATATAATTATTACAAATAATTATATTTCTCATGTTCTGGTGGAGAAACCAATTTATTTATCATGTCATACATGTTAAATAAATTAAGGAGCATTTCTAATTAACTTCTTATTGGTGTGTCCCTATGGAATCTATGTCAAATGGCAATGGAATCTGAAACTTCTTTCGATTCCATAAACTACAAGCAGCACTTAGCAATATGCATTGTAGTTACCCAAATAACACAGATGATAAGTATCATACTGTATCACGATCCCTAAGCAACAATTGTCTCGTGTCAATTCTATGTCTCATGATATCATGAATAGATCCAAGGTAGGAATGTGTCATCCTTGCAAATCTACTCTTTCTTGATTTCGAAATAATTCAGTAAGAGTGAGCCTATGGTGCTATGCATAGCACGGATGACTAGTGTACTACGGCTCAATATGGTACTTTTTAAAATCCTAACGGTCAATCCAACCGTTCAATGTGATAACAATATGAATATGTACTTGCAAACTAAATTTTATATTTTTTTGAATTTTTTTACTATTTTTTCAGATAGGTAGAAAAATCAGTGTTTTCTGAAAATTCTGGACCATCAAAATTCTACCTATCTAAAAAAATAGTAAAAAATTCAAAAAAATATAAAATTTAGTTTGCAAGTACATATTCATATGGTTATCACATTGAACGGTTGGATCGACCGTTAGGATTTTAAAAAGTACCATATTGAGCAGTAGTACACTAGCCATCCGTGCTATGCATAGCACCATAAGCTCACTCATTCAGTAATTATGATTAACTCCTTAATCATATGTGCACATACTTATATTATTTCATCAAGGGACCCAGTGATATCATCACTCATTTACGTGAGGGACATTGGTATTCTTGATAATTACTATCCCTCCACATGAGAGATACATACTGAGATAGAATCTGTATATCTGTCAGTTACTGACAGCGTTGGATAATACCCACGAATATGTATTCTCATGTGAGAGAAACAATCATCTCATACCTTAGAATTCAAGATACAAATAAAACATTAATGACACAAACACAATCCATATTAAATGTTTTATTTTGGTCACGTCCAATCTCCTGATCTCCATCAGGTATCCATTTGATTAGATTGACAACCCATTGTCATATGATATGCAGAACATGATCATCATCTAATCCAAATGCTAATCTAATGCTGGTAATTAATGTTCTTTGTTAATTGCCAATACTAGGGACACTTTAGAGTATTTATTAACTCCTGTATAGAGTTCCATAATTTCAAGTCCTCAATCCGAATGATAAGTAATAAAATACTCAAGGAACAAAATGATAAACATATCATCCAATTACATGAACAAAATTTAGAAAACAATCATCCTATGATTAACTTCTATATCACAACACTAACATATGGCTGGGTTAGTAGTTTACTATATTTTCATATTATTTTAATTGTTGGAATTAAAGTTTTCACAGAAAAAATGCATGTCTTCTTCAAAGACTTTATTCCCAAACAAGTTGGGATAGGCTAGAAATAAAATTCAATCGGAATCAGCAACATAAAGACTTTCTAGGAAGACGGTTTTTTATCGCTAGCTCGCCAAGCCTATCACAAACCCTCCTTTTTCTTGGCTTGGGACAAATAGTGTAGAAACTACATATGGAGTTAAAAAAAATGCATGTCTTCGTAGCAAATTCTTCATAAAAGATATATGAAATATTCTTTTGTTAAGAAAGAACTACTTCTGGTCCACTAACTAAAAAAATAACGTGTTACAACTTTTACTTGAAAAAACAAGAATAATAAAAGCTGGTCCAATGCAATATAATGAATTGACTAAACAAAAAGATAAATAGGCATGGGAGAGCGTGTAAGTTTTGAGAAAAAAAATGCCAATTTACATCAGTATTCTTCTAATATATAATAAATGTTTTTTTTTTCTCCAGCTGTGGCGGAAAATATAAAACAATTATTATATTAGAACGCTAACAACTTTTTTGAGAATGAAATTAATTGGAACTGTCTTATATAATATAATGTAGAAATAATGAGTCCGGCTAGTATGACATCGGTGTCATATGACACTAACTCAAAATTGATTGAATAAACTTTAAACGACTAATCCAAACCGTTCAAACCAATTTACTTTATGAGTGATGCGTTTACATGCAATTTTTTTTATATTTTTGAGTTATTTTAGTATCAAATCAAGCGGTTAAAAATGTTGAAAAATGAATGTATTAAAATTAACTTAAAAACTCACACATTTGACCGCTTGACTTGATACTAAATAAATTCGAAAAATTATAAATTTTGCATGCAAACACACAACTAATGAAATAGATCGGTTTAAACGGTTTGAATTCACTGTTTGAATTCGATTTGATAGGTTTTAGAGTTGGTGTTATATAGGCTGAAATGACACTGATGTTATACTAGCCAGACTCAGGAATAACCTGCCTCAAACTTCGACAAGATTAAAAAAAAAACCTCTTTTAGCTAGTGACTCATCTGTTATAGCAATATGTTTGTACACCCAAAAAAATTCTATAAATAATGTTTGAGAAAATTAAAATGATCTTAAATAGATCACAAATCTTATAATCTAAAAAAAAAATAGAAATTCACAATATATTTTAATTGAAAAAAGTTCAATCAACAGTACCTCAGTAGAACATTGATTAAGCACTGAAATTTAATATATCAAATTAAGAATTATGATTTTATTAAAGAAATAGACAAGTGTTGAAAGATTTAGCATAATCAAAGATAAATATAAATTCAAAATTTTTAATACTTTTTCATACAAAGATGGATGATTTTTAAACATTTAAATGTAATCTACATCTTCTTCCTTTTTTTCTTGTCATTTATTTAGCTTCCTCCAATGATTTATGAAATGCCAACTATATTTATTTCAAATTTCTTATTATTTATTAAATGCCAACTATGTCAAATATCCTGTTTAATTTTAATTTGTACTTTTTTTTAAAGAAATTTGATTCACTTGTTACTAATTTATAATCACAATAGCACTCACATTTTAAGCATGTTTAAACTACCAAAGTCACAAGTTTCTTCTTTCATTGACAAATTTCTCTTGACTAATTTAACTACTAATTTTATAACTTAATCATTTGTGCAATCATTTGATTATAAGACACCTAAAAATTTAGAGCTACAAATATGTGTCCACATATTAATAAAATAATTCTATTATGGAGTCTAACCCTAATATTTATATATTGATTAACCGATCATTAATTTGATTTAAAGTATTCACATCAATGGGAATTATTTGATTACTAGCTAAGGAAAATAAGATAAACATCATCTTTTTTTTTTTCCATATCCAATTATTAATTAAACTATGTACCAGAAAAGACAATAAATATTGAACTTTAATAAACTTCAAAAAATCATACTTTCTTTCGACTACTAACTAAAATAATAATAGAGTATCAAAGCTCAAATTGAGTCATTTAACCTCAACCAATCACCTCAACAAACTCAACATCTAAAAAAAACGTAATTTCTAATTTAAGCATACAAAGTGTTAAATATTTAACTCTATTATGTGTCCACATATTAATAAAATAATTCTATTATGGAGTCTCACCCTAATATTTAAATATTGACTAACGGATCATTAATTTGATTTAAAGTATTCCCATCAATGGGAATTATTTGATTTAGAGTAGGATTAAAATGCCCCATTGGTTTTGTGCTCCAATCATGCTATACATTCTTATTTTCATTTTTAAAGTCCGAACAGTCAATCTGAACCGTTCACCATGATCTTTGTATTAAAATGTGCTTGGAGACCAAATTTTATATTTTTTGGAATTTGTTTACTAATTTTTTAGCTAGGTACAAAATCGCTGTTTTAAGAAGATTCTGGACCATCCAAAACCGTGATTTTGTACCTATCTAAAAAATAATAATTTTTTTCAAAAAATATAAAATTTTGTCTCCAAACACATTTTAATATGAAGATCATATTGAGCGGTTTGGATTGATTATTCGAACTTTGAAAACGAAAAAAAAAGACATGAAGCATGATTGGAGCACAAAACCAATGGTGCATTTTAACCCTACTCTTTGATTTATTAGCTAAGGAAAATAAGACAACATCATCTTTTTTTTTTTTTTTTCATATCCAATTATTAATTAAACTATGTACCAGAAAAGACAATAAATATTGAACTTTAATAAACTTCAAAAAATCATACTTTCTTTCGACTACTAACTAAAATAATAATAGAGTATCAAAGCTCAAATTGAGTCATTTAACAAAAAAAACGTAATTTCTAATTTAAGCATACAAAGAAGTATTCTAAATAGCGCGCTATAGCATTTTCTGATAAAAAAAGCTATGACGCTATGGCCATATAGCGGCGCTATATGGCCATAGCACCGTTTTTTCAGCCGTTCCGTTATGACGCGATAAACGCCATTTAAACCTTTGATACAAAGTGTTAAATATTTAACTCTATTATAGAAAAGAATAAATATGTTTGTATTACAATGGTACAACCAAATGAAAATAACAGTATTATTACAAAGTTAATATTATCTTTATGCATCCAAACATAGAAGGGTTACTTGTGACATAAATATGAGCCACTGCTGCTCGTTAATTTAAAGTAGATCCAACATTCCGATTAGCTTGTGTGTTCGATTTAGCTTTAGTACGTCTATTTAATTAAACTTTTGTGGGTTGCAATGTAGACAATTACCATTATATTAACACTTTTTTTTTTGCATCGACATAAATTACACCATGGTTTGCTAGCTAACAATTATTTGAGATGGCTTAAGTAATTATTAGAGATGACGAGAGAGAAGTGGAAGATTAAGAACTAGAATTAGGATATTTCGCTCTAAAATCACTGTTTTTGGATGGTCCAGAATTTTCAGATTAAGTGATTTTCTACCTATCTAAAAAAATAGTAAACAAATTCGAAACAATGTAAAATTTGGTTTGCAAGTACATATTCATTTTATAATCATGTTGAACGATTTGGATCGACTGTTAGAATTTTGAAAACTCAAATATTGAGCCGTAGCACGGACCAATCCGTGCTATGTATAGTACCGTAGCCTCACTCATAACAAAAAGGGGAAGTGGAATGCAGTAAAACTCTGCAACTCAAAACGACACGACTGCAAGCTTACGTTACTGTTAAGACTTTAAAGGTGATATTTAATTGAGGACTCAAAACGCACTAACTTAAGTTGATTATTTTGATTTAGACTGGTGTAAATTATTTATATTTGATTAAGATTTAAAGAAGAGAGTGATAAAATTTGTAAATAGTCACTGACAGTAGGTCCATAATGCAACACAAAATTAAGAAATGGTTAAGTTGTCATAACTTTAAACTTACGTCTAACTAGACCAGTTTATTTAATACTGGTTTGATAGAATATCTAGAGAATTTTTAAGTCAACTAAAAGCCAAAAATGGGTTGGCGAACTCGGGTATAAGTATAACACAATATCCGGATTGTAAGCGGGTTATCGGGCAGCTATACTCTTTCCTCTTCACTGGAAAACATTCCTGCTCCAGGGTTCTCTTCTTTGAACAGCGACATGGCTTCATTCGACAAAGTCACCACTAATTCTACACCCACCTTGGCGCCCAAGCCGATCGCCACGGCAGCGCCGCCTCCGCCGCCATTTACCCGGGAGAGATTATTCTCCGACGGGGACGATGACGAAGAGGATGGAGGCCTCAATGAGGAGTCGGAAGGGGAAGAAGAGGACGAAGAGATCGTTAATGGCGAACATGGTGGTGACAGTATTGATTTGGAGAAGATTCGGGGAGAGAATTGGAGCTCTCGAGACACCTACGCTTCTTCTTCTGGTAAGAGAACAGTTACCAGTTACGCAGTGCACGCCTATCGGTTGGTTACCAGTCCAGTCAGATCTTACTCTTATTTATTGTTTTTTTTATTTTTCAAAAATGCTGCTCAATTGAGGTTTTGGAACAGTTAGTTCTGGTTTGAACAGTCCATGAAAAAACAAAAGCACCTTACTTTATATTTTTCAGTACCAATCTTAGCTGCCCAGGATACTGGATATGTCCAGTAATTGTGTTAAGGTATGGTATGCTACCATACCAGTACTACGTAGTAGATACTTAGTTTGATTTAGCTTCTTCCTCTCTGTCTCTCATCAAGGATATGAGAATGCTTTGGTTATTGCCGGAAGTGAACCATGCTATGCACAGACCTTCAACCGGGTTGCCGGGTCGTGCCCCTCTTCTGGTCAGAACGATCCTTTTAGAGTTGAGAATAACGGGTGTGGATTTAGCGGGCAGGAGGAGGGCAGTTATTGGGATGTGTTGCGATCCCACTTGTCCGATCCTGTAACGTAAGTTATTCATTTTTTTACTTCAATCTCTAAGTTGGCCTAGTTTACTCTCTTTTCATTTCAACCTACGAAAATGTTGACAGATTGAAGTAAAGGGACTGTTCAGTGTTGTCTGATATTGTCCAAGTGAATTGGGTTTTGATTGCAAATACGAGTAGAAGTGTGTGCTATCTGTGAATACTGAAAAATATTGAGTGCATTCTGCAAAAAAACCTTAGAAGAAAGCCCAATAAGACAGATGAGGTGACATAGTATGTCCTTCACGTTTTACTTGACTAGGTCACTAGAGCACTGAGCTAGAATTGTGAAAGCATGCTTGTGTTGCTTCAGTGCCTTTGGTTCATTGCATGGGAAAATGCTATACTTTCTTTCTTCTAATGTTTTAGATTATCACTTTGTCTTTTTAACTTAACTTAGTGGTGCTCTGATGGATGATGCGATGATACTAACATGTGGCCACTCGTATGGAAGAGGTGGCCTGCAACAAGTTTACTTAATGGTCATTGTTACTGTCTTCTTTTTTTGTTATTCTGTTTATTTAGGGATTGATCGTTACTACATATACCTGCACAGGTACTTACAGTGTGATATGGTGTATAATGCCCTCGATTATGTAATTCTATTTCTTCTCTTAAAGAAGTAATTTTTAGATTCGAATGGTTTATACTTACAAATCAAATCTCCACCTTTCCAAGTTACTGCCCCCTTCGGTCATTTGATTTTGTTGAATTCTTTGGATTGTAGAAATCATGTTGCAAGTGCTCTCAGCCTATTTCAGAAGATTTGGTTCGGCCAAACTTTGGTAGGACATTTGGTTTGTGCCATTTTAGCACATAAAGTTATTAATGGGTTCAGTTGTAGAACATTTTGGTATGCCGTTGATGTAATTTCAGCTTAGTCTTGGCCTTTCTACTTCCACAGACTGTACTTGTACCATAAGTTCTGGGACCTAATTCAAAATGCTTATTCATTTATCTTGTTAATTTGCTTAGAAAGGTGATAGGATCTCCAGACAATTACTGCATGGTTAGCACATGTTTTCTTCTAGTGCTACTGCAACTTATTTTGTAACATTTTGTTTTCAGCTCTTCGTTCAGCAGTCCAGGCTTTTCGACGTGAAGAAGAGATGCATATATGGAAAGTTTCAAAGAGAAGAAGAGACCAGCTCGAGCAGGTATATTGAGCAAAACCAGTTTCTAGTTGCTAAATCTTTGTTTTATCAACATTTTTTTTTTTATATTTTATTTAAAGAGGGAGATGATCACATTTACCCCTAACTAGCTTTCCTAGCCAGACGCGTTATTTCCTACAAGTCCTATACTGTATAAAACACCGACCGGTATATCTACACTACTTGCTAATCCATGACTTCTTTGTTTGAAGGAGAAATGCGGTTATGATGATCATCTCACAAATGACTTATTGCGAAATAGAGCCTCCCTGTTCCCTCTGGCCATCTCTGATCGGGTTATTATAAAGGTATATTACTTAATTGCTAAAGCTTTTGCTTCAAGAGTAGTACTAGAAAAGATTACTGTACTGTCCAGTTCATCTCAATATCAAGCTACTGGTACCTAGCTGGCCCAGCGACCCTGAAACCTCTGCAGAGGTTACAAGATCGGTAGTTTCGAACCCAAATTTTACCCGGTGGATCTGCAAAGGTCTTTTTAACATAGTAGCCTGGTGTCCACCCTCTGGCTCAGACTTAACAAAATCAGTCCCAAAATCAGCAGACTAGCTTTCTTAGTAGGAGTGTTCATTGGATCCGGTTTATTTGGTTTTCAAATGAACTGACAAATTTTGTATTAAATGGTTCAGTTCGGTTGAATTTTTGAATTACTTTGGTTTTTTATATTTGGTTCGGTTTAATCTCTCTTATTTTGGTTCAACCGAACAAATCAAAATTTACTTAATTTACTTTGCTTTTTTCTATTTGGTTCGGTTTAATCTCTCTTATTTCGGTTCGACTGATATATATCTTGATATTTATTTCTATGATTATTAAATGTATTTGTGTATATATTGAATTTTCATCTTTTGAAATTTAATCTCTCTTATTTCGGTTCAACCAAACAAATCGAAATTTACTTTGGTTTTTTTTTTGGTTCCGGCTGTTATTGGATACACAAGTTTAATTCGGTTGGTTTGGTTAGATTTTGGAAAACTGAATAAAATTTTGGTTTGATTATTTTAATTCGGTTTTAACTGAACCGGCCATTTGAACACCCCTATTTCTTGGTTCTTATCCAGTGTATCTCTATATTAGGGAAACAAGAGGACACCACCCCACTTTGTTGGACGTGTTGCAGTTGTAACGGCACAATGCTTAAATGGATGGTTAGTCTTTTTTGACTCTTTTTTTGTGCCGTTCTATCTCTATCTGAAATCAAATCCTGTCGATTCAAGATAAGACATGAATTCATTGTTTGGGTCAGATGAATATGTTTACTGTAAATGGAGTCAATTGTGTAATCAACAGGTACGTCGTAAAGACATTGGACAATGGCGAAAGCGTCAAGCTACAGTTTGGGTCTTTAGCAAAGGTCTCTGCCGACCAACCAACGAGTGCGTTCCCTACTACTACCCGAACTGGTTATAACTTCTGCATGTAATTTTATGAGACATGGCAACTGGCAAGCACAGTCAGGCTCTCTAAAAGCAAAAGATGGGAAATATTGAACAACCGAAGTAAAGAGAATTGCTGTAGTGTAGCATGCCTATTGGTGTTGCCAAAAACCAGGTTCACTCCCTTTTGTAAAATATAATCTAGTAGTTGAATTTCAGTCTCTTGTAAATCTGCTTGTAAATGTCGTTATTTTTTATTTTGCATGAACTTATCACTGGTTGACATGGTGTTCGATCTGTGTGTGTATGGTGTACTAATTTTAATTGCAGTTTGTAGGAAATAAATTATTTTTATACCGCTGCAAACGTTTGTCCAAGGATTACAGAAAACAAACATTCATTAATTAACTTTATTTGATGGGATGATAAAAACTGATTGCTAATTTCTTTCATATAAACTACTGGAGAATGCCCACCCTCTATTTTATTCCACAATATATGTATAATAGGAAAGCAGATATTTATAATAAGGGCTGGGCTATTGTAATATGCATATAAAAACTTCTCTTTTAACATGCGCTCATATCTTCATTTCCGAAGTCCAAACTGTTGATTCAAACCGTTCAACATGATCTCTATTTCAAATGTACTCGGAGACCAAATTTTACATTTTTTCAATTTTTTTACTGTATGGACCAAGGTTTAGAATGCACCAATGTTTCAATGGGAGTACCAACAATTTATAATGTTTTGATGGGAAAATAAGCAATTTAGAATGTTTCAACGGGTATACCAACAGTTCTCCCAAAAATTTAGGGCAAAACCCATAAAAGAAGAACAACATACCTGCTCAATGAGATACGTAACATGATTCAGGCCCTACTTCACAACAATAGGCTTCTCGGCCTCGGCTCTCTTAAGAAGCCTCTCCTTCTTCGCTGCTCTAATATCCTCAGGCCTGTACTTCAACAGCATATTGTTTATCCTCAGGTCTGTACTTAAGAAGAGGATCCTGTTTCTTTGTTTATCTGTCTGAGTATCTCGAACTTTTTTTTGCAGTGGATTTCTTATAAGTCTTTTCAACTTCTCAGGCCCCGAAGAAAGGTGTGAAGGCTCCAGGCCGAAAGAAGTGTGGAAAAACCGTGCCGTGCCGCGCCGTGATCAAAATGTCAAGGGGTTGTCACGGCACGCGAATAGTCACGCCACGTGAGTCACGCCGTGCCTAAACGTGCCGTGACCATACGTGACTCGTGTGACTCGCATGACCATTTAATCATAATTTAAGTTAGTTTATTCAAGATTTACTATTAAATTAATATCTAATGGTCCTAATTACACGTGACTCGCGTGACTACGTGTCGTGCCGTGACTAAATCTTTCACGTGTCATGCCGTGCCATGCCAAAGTTTCAAAAGATGTGCACGGCACGCGAATGGTCACGGCACGGGACACGCGAGTCACGGCACGTAACTGACACGCATGCCGTGCCGTAACTGTACCGTTCCGTGACAGAATCGACTCTGCTGTGTCATTTTTCCGCCATTTTTCCCACTCTGTTCTAGCTCACCTGGTATTTATTGGGTATGGATTTGGCAATATTAGTTATTATTTGTTTCATAACTCCGGCACCATAACCCATTTTTCCCGGTTAACTGTATTGACCTTATTTTGTTACGTCATATTTTGTGTGAGCAAATTGGGTCCGACCCTATCTGCTAGCATGGGAAGAATTTGCATATGAGATGCTTGTTCAATTAGTGCTAGAATAGTAATTATGAGTTGGCATTTTTTAGGGACACATATGAGTACTTACCTGTGTAATTTATATTCTTTTGAGGATATTTTGGTTGCAACCTATATAGGAAAAAATTACTAGGTTTCATGATTTTCAAGTGTAAAATTGTTCAATTAATAGTATTGTATTATGTAATATCAATCACTAGCACCAGTTGAGTTAATTTCTCCTTAAATGTGTTACGTTGTGGAGTGTGGACCGTTGATTTCCTACTTGTAGTCAGAATATAAATTTAGAAAAAAAAATATCAAGAAATTAACGAAGAAATTGTCTATATGAATATTCTTTTTTTTTATATTCAATGGCAGAGGCTGCCAGTAAGAGACAAAAGGTCCCTGAAGAGTTACATACAACTAATCAAAGAAACAAAAACAACAATCGTTAAGTATAACTTTCATGGCTCTACAGTCCTATACCCACTAACAATGCCGTAACCATAGACGACCTTCCTGCAAGATTCTTTCAGCCAACATTCTGGTAGGTAATTTTGTGTTTCGAAAAATGACTTGGTTTCGTTGCTTCCAGACCAGCCAACAAACACATTCGAACCACGTCGCCCATGTTTCTCTTTTTAGCTGACCCCTTCTCTTTACCATATCCCAGGACGCCTCCCATGTTTCTAATGCCGAGTTTGCCGGTACTACAAGCCTCTGTCTAAGTGCTGCTTCTATAGTTTGCCACACCTGAGTTGCATAGGGGCAATGAAATAGGAGATGGGTGGCGGTTTCGAGTGCCCCTCCTTGGCACATGATACAGCGCAGATCGTATCGGATACCTCTGCGCTCGAGAACATCATGAGTTAGTATACGGTGTTGGAGCATAAGGAAAGAGAAGAGGTGGACTGAAGCCGGTGCCTTGCATTGCCAGACCTCCATAAAATTCCACTTCACTAAGCCCCCTTCAATGAAAGCCCTGTAAGTGGATTTTGCTGTATATGTGCCGGTTGATGACCACCGCCAGTAAAGAGTGTCAGGGCCATCAGAGAGAGTGACATTTACCCTTGTAGCGATCTGAGGGTGGAGTGTGGATATGATAGGTAAAGCTTCGGCCAAGGAAATTCTTGTAAGGACTGGAGTGTCACCTTGCATCGATAATGGTAAACTGCGCCACGAATCATGCCAGAAAGAAACGGTTAGCCCATTTCCAACTTTCCAAAAAGCACAGAAGGTAAATTCGGGTCTCAGTGCAAGCAGCTGCCGCCAGAAGTAAGAACCTGAGATCTTCCAAAAATTCAGACCGCTCGTTTGCCTGCCCCTCCAGTACAGCTGCCGAGCTATGACTGTCCAGAGGGAGTTCGGGGTAGTATATGCAATCCACCACCAGCGTAATATAAGAGTCATGTTTTGTAGACCGATATTTCGGATTCCCAATCCGCCAAACTCTCGCGGAATGCACGCCGTGTCCCAATTCAACAGTGATATATAACGACTTCGTCCCTCTTCTTTACCCCACAGAAATTGTCGCCGAATTCTGTCAAGTCTTTGCACGACCCATTTTGGTAGCACAAAAACCTGCATGTAGTAGATGGGTATAGAGGCCAACACCGAATTAACAAGTTGCAAACGACTGCCTCGGGATAGCAATCTCCCTTTCCATCCTTGCATCCTCCTCTCTACCTTCTCAATCAAGGGCATGTAAGCTTGTTTATTCGGTTTTGTAATGTCGAGTGGCAACCCCAGGTACGTAATCGGAAGGGTGGATAGCGAACAGCCAAGAATAGCCACAGCCCTTTGAGTAGCTGTGTGGTCCAAGTTGAAAGGAATCATATTGCTCTTTTCATAGTTGATGCTAAGGCCCGAGATTTTGGAAAAAAAGCGCAAGAGTAGCTTGAAGGGGATTAAGGTTTGCAGGGTCAGCATTGAGAATGAACATGGTATCATTAGCATATTGCATGGCCATAATTGGTTCAGCAAACCTGTTAGAGATGGAGGTAGGCAATATAGGGTTTAGGGACTGGATCATTTGTTGGAGTGTGTCGACCTGCCACTATAAACAGCATTGGGGAAAGGGGGTCTCCCTGACGAAGACCCCTCTTGTGGGAAAAATACCGGGACTGACCACCATTGACGAGCACGCGTGAAGAGGCTGTTGCTAGCAAGGAAGAAATCCAATTAATCCATTGGTGTGGGAAGCCCCGTGCCTTCATTATCCGGTGTAAATACTCCCAATTAATTGAATCGAAGGCTTTAGAGAAGTCTATTTTTAGCAGGATGGTAGGCCGTTTGGAAGCTGCCACATGGTGTAATACCTCGCGGGTTGCTATGAAATTCTCAGTGATGAACCGGCCTTGGATGAAGGCTGTTTGGTAAGGACTGATCAAAACAGATAGCTTGTGGCAGAGCCTATTAGCTAAGACTTTGGATATGAGTTTAGGCATGAGATTGATTATACTAATGGGTCGATAGTCCTTGACCGTTGTTGCAGTCTCCTTCTTAGGAATCATAACGATGTTGGCTCTATTAAGAGGTTCCAGGTCCATTAGCCTAGCAGTGAAAGCCGCCATAATTTTCATGATATCCTCTTTGATTGTGAGCCATGACGTCTTGGCAAATTCATTAGGCAAGCCGTCCGGCCCGCATGCTTTATTAGTAGCGAGGTTGCGAACCGCCGTTAGGACCTCCCCCTCCGTGATCGGATTTTGCAAGTCCGCAAGGGCAGCACTTAGCGGGTATAGCGCTGTTGCATCAAAAGAGAGGCAAGGAGTGACAGTCCCCAATGAGTTTCTGAGGTGAATGAAAAATACCTGTAAGATGGCTGCTTCATTTGTGAGGGTGGTGCCTTCGTGCTCCAAGGTAAGGACTGCATTTTTCCGCATTCGAGCCGAAGCGAAAGCGTGAAAGAAACGCGTGTTTTTATCGCCTTGTTGCAACCATCGGCAGCGCGACCTGTGATGCCACCTTTTCTCTTCAACAGAGGCGAGCTCGTAAGCCCGTTCCTTGATCTTGAGCCTAAGTAGAAATTCTCTTTTATCCAGTGCACGTTTCTCTTCTATTTGGTCAAAAAGAGGGTGGCTTTCTTGCAACTGTCCAATTGAGATTGCAGCTGTCCCCATCGCTTTAGATGCCAAGCCTTCAATTCCATTAAGAGCTGAGTGGACTTTTTTTGGAATGCCGACTCCCCCTGTTCCGATTTTTGCCAAGTGGTGTGAATTTTTTGCTTAACTTCCGGATACTGTAACCAAAAAAGTTCCATCCGTAGTGGTTTAATGTTGTGTTGTCGGTGCTTGGAAGTTAGAAGGAGTGGTGCATGATCAGAGGTTACCATCTCCATAGCAGCCAGAGTAACAATAGGGAAGCCAAGTGACCAGTCCGGAGATACAAAGACCCGGTCGATCTTCGAGAATGAGGGAACCGGTCGCTTGTTCGACCAAGTGAAGTCGCGGTTTTTAAGCGGTACATCAATGAGTTGAAGATCCGAAATGAGGCTGTTGAAGGCTTCCATGAGAGGAAAATTATACATTGTGCTCGATCTGTCAACTAGCCAGCGGACCAGATTAAAATCGCCTAAAACCACACAAGGCTGTTGGGCATGCACCATCACCCTTCTTAATTCTTGAATGAAAGCCCGCTTGTGTTCATCAACAATTGGACTGTACACATTGGTAACCGTAAAAACGGAGCCCGTGCTAGCTTGAAAGAGGACGGCTGAGCATGTGTTGTGTGAGGCCCAAGCCGAAATGAGAGTATAACTCTTTTTCCATGCAATTATGCACCCACCAGAGGAGTTGATTGCTTGTAATGCTACCCAGTTCTTCTCAAAAAAGGTCGGCAGTACCTTAGAATAGTTAGTTAGCTCAAAAGTATTCCATTTGGTTTCTTGCAAGCAACATATATCACACCTCGATGTTCTAATTGTATTCCGAACCAAATTACATTTGTCATCCGCTCCCAAACCCGTTACATTCCAAGAGAGAATTTTGATTTGTCTCATATTCATTTGGAATAAATGAACAACACCCGCTTTCTCTAAAACTACTAGGGAGCCTCAATCTAGCATTACTGACCCGGGGTCAGGTATACCCGCTGAGGCCATGGGGACCTCAGTAGGCGGCCTCTGTTGGTTATCTTCTTCAATTGTTTGGAGCACATCAGATACCTAGACCCCTGTTATCCTTGCCAGGTCGAGACAGTGAGCATAACTCACTTTAATCTCATAAAAGCCATCAGGCCTCAAAATTACTTGGGCTGAGTCATCGATATTGGACTGCTGGCCCGGAGGGAGGAGATTGGAAGGACCCGCATCTGAGCCCAGTCCTCTAGGATTTCAAGAATGAGGGCCCCTTCTATTGTTGGATCTTTTGGGCTTCTCAGTTGTAACGGGCCGACCTTGTTGTTCGGCCTTTCTCTTTGGTGTGTCTGAATGGTGGCCACGTGGGTTTGGGGGACTGGCGTGGTTCAGAGAAAGAGGCGGGCAGCTGTCCTGACGCAGGGCAGGAGAGGACAGTCCCATCAGCGTGGCTCTTTCCTTATTTTGTCCTGACCCGGGCGTACTAGGAGGAACCTTCTCCTTTGGGGGTCGTTGGAGAATCCTTCTCGGGGAATGCGCATGATCTCCAGCAGATGGGATTGTTTGTGGCGAGGGAGGTGTTGCGCTGTCTGGTTGGCCATGCCCTAGGATATCCTGCCGCAGCGGATCTGAGTATGTTGCCGTAGGCAGGGTCTGCTCTACCCGGTCCCACTCTGATACAGTACTCGCCAGATTCACCGTGGCCATATCTGATGATTCTTGTGTAGCCAATACTATCGCAGCCGAGCTAGGAGAATCCCGGCCTTGCGGTAGCACCGGCGGTTGTTCTCCAATTGATTGAAAGAACTCTTGAACCTCGAGCAGGTAGCGAAGAGAGGTCTCTGCCGCGACACATTTCGAGTAGTATTGTGCGCGGGATGGAGAGGTTGTCATCAGAGCAAGTGTCACCATCATCGGAAGAGGAGTCCGTGTGAACCACGGCTGGGCCGGTGAACTCTTGGGGGGGTTCGGGGATTTCGGTTTCGTCATAAACCGTCGTTTCCTTTCATTTAAGGAGCCTAACAGGAACATTAAGCTTGACTCCTCCAGTGATGGTGGCGACGTTGTGCGGGATGTCAGACAGGTCAGTCTATATGAATATTCTTAAGTCGTTTTATTTATGTTTCTATATATTGGTTGCTCTGATGCAAAATTTGGTCTAACAAATTAGTCTGATCCGATCGACCGAAACAATATTCTACCATATAAATTCGATGTCGAAATCCATCTCGGATCTACAAAAATCAAACTTAAATAAATTTCAAATATTAAGAATATGAATGTAAAATTACCAGCATCTGACTAACCCGTAATCCGAATTTTTGAAAATAATCTATATATATCTGGATTCTGGACCAACAATTTTCTGAAGTGGATTAACCCAAACGACCGAAATCTGATATAAGATGTGTGTGTGTGCTCTTTGGTGAATTAACCAAATAACAATAATGGTACACATACACGCATGATATATACATATGTACTCTTATCAAGATTGTTTGAAAACCTGATAAGACTTGAACTCCAATTATGCTAATTATAGTCATTCAAATTCAAAACCATGCAAAATTTGGAAAAAAAGAAGAAGAAAATCGATTCGAATCTGAAAGATCAGATTCTTAAATGTTATGAGAGATTGCAATAACTGTTACACATTTTCCATTAAAATAGATAATAATTATCTTTTTAGTTTGAATGGATAATTATGAAATTTTGGTTATTTTTATTGGGAACTTGTAACATTACTGGAACTCAATCTTGTATATTGTACGTACAAGTGGGAACCATCACACTGTTGCAGCATTTGGAACTAATTAATTGACTGATTAATTGATTATTACTGGTAGGGGTGCTAAATGGACAGAAAACCCCGTGGACAAACGGGCCGAGCAGATAATTAATTGATGCTGGACGAGTTGTGATCTGAACAAAGCCCAAAGTTCGGTGCATGTTCAAATTAATTTTTACATCCGAACCAGATCTGATCGATTACTTAAAAGCCCATTGAGCAGTTCTTTCCTGTCCATAAACTTGTCCATTGATTTGTCCACTGGACAAGCCCGTTTGAGCAACTCAAACATGTTCATTCAAGCATGCATAATTAAATCAATCCAATATTAGCATACTACTGGCCTAGTCTCAATCCAATATTAGCAGATCCCTTTACGAAATTATAAATACATTAACAAGTTCATTCAAGCATGCATAATTAAATCAATATCAAAAACATAAAATGTTATAATTTATTTATTTTTTGTATTAAAATATTAGAAATATTTTATATATTTCTTTGAAAATAGATGGAATACTATATAATTTTATTTATTAGAAAAACTGTGACAAATAATCCGGATCAATATTTTTCAAGCCGGATTTTTCGCGACCGTAAGAAAAATTAAAATATTTTTTTTGTGTATTTTTGGAAAAAAAAAAATAACAATGCGGCATGGAGAAGAATTGGAGAGACGAAGAGGAAACTTAAAAAGTTACAAGTAGATCCTTTAGTTTTTTTTTTTCATTTTTTACAAACTGAAAAGGGACAGGTAGTTGGAGATTTGTCTTTACTTTTTAAATTGAGTTATAAGAATTTACTTTTCAAATTAAGTGCGGTTACTTTATTCATTTATTTCTCCTTTACGGCAATGTAACTATTTTAGACGTACTCCTACCGGATTCTCCTAAATTTTTTTTTTATATATCAAGCCTTGTTATGTTAGCTAAATCTATGATAGCTAAAATTACGTACTCAAAATCTCTGGTAACTAAATTATTATGTTAATTTATTTTATATATAATATTCAATTAGCTAATGAGTTTGAACTCGATTTTTGTCTTTTCAAATTTTGTTTATTATTTTTTTAAAAGATGGTAACTAATTAATAAGTTCGGAAATAATTGAAGATTTTTGCATATCTTTTCTTTTTCTTGTGTATATATAACTGTCAATTTTCTAAAACATTCACTTTTTTTTACCGGGTTTTGGCATCCTTTTATTAGAATAACACATTTATTTCAGCACGTCTAATAAAAATCAATTTTCTAGCAAATATTTCTAATTTTAAACTAATATAGTCGACAGTATTTACTGTAGCTTTTCTAATCAATATGATTATTTGTCAGTTTTCTCCGGTTGACCTCCAGTCAACGGTCCCACAATTACGATTTCCACTATTTTTGTGCTGTCAGACGTAGAACCAACTCAAAATGTATTAAGATGCTTTGACCAGCTCTTGACTAACATTTGAAATATGTGAGAAACAGATAAGGATTCATTTAATGTTTTGTCCCAGTGGACCTTGACTCTCGGACGAATATACTTTTGGCTAATTTCAGATCAGACTTGTTAATTAACTATTTACGTTTTCATTGTAGGTATGTTTATTAATAAGGGTAAATTTCGCTGGAGGTCACTCAATTTTGTCATTTGTCACAAATTGGGTACTCAAGTTTGATTTGTTCATTTCTAGTCACTCAACTTTGTCATTTGTCTCAATCAATCACTTTATATTTTTCCGTCCAAAATGCTAACGGAATATTCTCATTCCGTCTAAAATATTAACGGAATATACTAATTCCGTCCAAAATACTAACGGAATGAGAATATTCCGTCCAAAATACTAACGGAATGAGAATATTCCGTTAGTATTTTGAACAGAAAAATATAAAGTGACTTGATTGAGACAAATGACAAAATTGAGTGACTAATTAAAAATGAACAAATCAAAATTGAGTGACTAATTTGTGACAAATGACAAAATTTAGTGACCTTCAGCGAAATTTACCCTATTAATAATATGTCGTAACATTATTCTTTATAGATTCGTAACTAATTATTAGGATATATTGTTAGAAGTTGACCCATGTTAATTCGGACACCTAGCGATCATCATAGACGAAAACTCTAGCTAGTCGTACATGCATTAATTAGTACACGGAAATTTTGTCATATGTACTTTCGAAATTAATCGTAGTTGAAATTTTTTTTTATATTTTCTTTTGTGCAATCACAGGAATTTAAATTTTTATTATATAGCATGGCATGTGAAATTATTTCCCATCGAAATAAAACGTATTTACAAGGAGAGGATTCAAATATCTTAATTTTTTGTACCTCTATCGTGCCTCTATTTTTAAAAACTTTAATGACTTGAAATTTAAAACTTAAAAAGTTAAAATATAACTGTTGAATATGACATCGAACCAACTCGTCACTCTTATGTAGATTGCCTATTGCCTATGAATGTATAGCAGCCAGTTATACCCCTGCATACTACTACATAACACCACATTCAACGGTTTCTTGAACTCATCATTAATTAGTGTATATCCTTTGTGTTAAATTAATAAATAAGTGGTTCATTCCAAGCAAACAGTCACTAAAAGTGGACCAACTTTCACTAACTCACAAAATTTTATGAGTCATTCTAGAAAATCACCAAAATATCACATATGCACCGATCATTACTTCATCAATAAAAGTTCATTTTGGTTATATTGTACAATATCAATTTACTTTTGGTTTTTTCTTTAAGATCCAATTTTTTTTTTTTTTGACAACTATGTTATTATTAAAAAAACTTGAAACTGTACAAAGTAGTTCACTTGTGAATTAATAATTAATGTTTTGCATATCAAAGGGCATTATTTTTTTCAAAATAATCCCTCCACTTACATGCATGCTAGCTATCAACACAATTACAGGATCCGCACAAACCTGTTGGTATTATCCTATAACATAAAAATACACCATAGAAGTTCACCACAATATATATTATTTTCATAGAAATATATTGATACAAGCCCTCAAGCACAACATAACATAAAAATGCACCATTACGTAAACGTACACGCAAACAACAGATACATTATATAATTCAAGGTGCATTTGTAATATCTTATTTATTTATTAATATCTCATCTAACCTTCTATTTTTAGCTTCGGCCTTATACACCTTCTTAACGCACCCTGCAGTACATTAAATGAATGGAAGCAATTAATTAGGACATAGTTCAAAAAGGAAGCAAAAAAAACAAGAGGTGCTTTTGATGAATATTGTAGTTTGCTAAATGTTACAAATTATACGAGTATATAATATATGAGGAGAGATCCAATTACATCATTTTATGATGATACATCTTGACGTATGTTTATAAATTATTTTTGCAATTTCAAAACCCAAACAATCGATCCGAACCGTTCAATATGATCTCCATATCAAAATGTGCTTGGAGACCAAATTTTACATTTTTTTTAAATTTTTACTATTTTTTTTAGAATTTTTGAAAATTGTTATTTTCAATAGTAAAAAATTGTGTGAAAACAATAATTTTGTACACAATCTAATAAATACTAAAAAAATAAAAAATAAATAAAATTTGGTCTTCAAGTATATTTTTTAATATATAAATTATGTTGAATAGTTCGACTTGACTGTTTAGATTTTTAAATCACAGAAATAACTTATAATATATGAATCAAGATATGTCACCATAAAATGATGTAATTAGATCCCTCTAACTATTAGAATCTAACTATTAGAATCATTCAGTGCCCTTCAAAATATGCCGAGTCCAGATTGGTCCGTTCTTAGATATTATCAGGTGAAAACATATGTATAGGTATTTGATATTGAATAATTTAGAAATTGAATAATTGATTTATTTCATACTTCGAGCAGTCAGTGGAGGTGCTAATGGCGAACGGAACATTGACGCCGCACTTGCCGGGGAGGCCGGCAGCAGCACCGGAGTTGAAGCTAACAGTCTTGGCAAGGTTCTTGAGGCAGTTGCATGCCATCTGGCGGTCGGCAGTTGTTGCCGCCTTGGAATTCAGGTTCTTCACGCCACTGCAGCAGCCTGCAGACGGGGAGCCCTGGCCGCTTCGTACATATGACACGCACGGGGCCACGGCAGACGCCACATCCCCGCATGTAAGAGCAGTCGCAACATGTGGTGCAGTTAGGAGGAGGATGGCAACTGCAGCAGCAGCGACGCCGCGGATGTCAAAGCTAGCCATTGTAGAAGGAGAGGTGTGAAGGGCGGTTGGTGCTAAAACAGTTTATTGATGGTTGATCAGTACTGGTGCAATGCTATGGCTAATATGGGCATGGAGAGGGTTTATATAGCCACGAAAGAGTCATTAATTAGTCAATAATTGATGGACATACACCTAATTGCTTAATGCATCACTTCTCTTAATTTTTACTTTTTACCGTGGTAATTATATATGTTGGTGGGTTGAGTTTTTGTTGATTTTAGCGAATAAGAAGGAACAGGAGAAAGAAAGAGAAATGAGTTATATTTTCTGATATTATTGAATATTTTGTTTACATTGAGTACATATTCTTATATAGGCTAATACTAGCCGTTGCTCTTTCCTAATTTACAATTAGCCGTTTGTACTCCTAAATATAACTTTGATTACACAGATTTGTGCTAGTTGTCATTTCCTAATTATTCTAATTGGATCCGGTTTTGATTTAATATCTTCAACAGTTTTTATTTGCTAAGGCGTTTCTCTTGTATTTGCACCTGGAGATTAAAAGATAGTTCAACATGTAAAGAACCTTTGAAAGCTACTAAAATAAAGTATATATTATAATATTAATGAACTTCCTTGATTAAATTTGTATGGTTAATGTGTCTTACACTTTAGCCGCTGCGTTCTCAAAAAAAAAAAAAAAAATCTTACACTTTTCCTAATTTACAAAGTAGTTACTCTTGTGACTTGTCCTTCTATATATAAATATATAACATGATTCAAGGGTTTCTTCTCAGAAACTCAACAAAAATGTAACCGATTGCGGTTAATACAAATAGGAGCTTGACCCATTGACGAGATTCAACCCGGGAACCAACACGAGATCCAACCCGGGAACCAATCCGAGTCAGACTCAGATTCGGGTTCAGATTCACTTTGAATATTAATAGTTGTTTACATTTCCTAGATAGTTATTTATGTTTGCTTTTTTTTAGATTTACATTTCTTAAGTATTCATCTATGTTTGTCTATTTCTATGTTGCAAATTAATTACTCCTTATGGCCTATAAAAGAATTTGAAGACGAGAACAATTTTTTGGATATTAATATATTTTCCGAGAGAGATTTATTCTTGCTTGTGCTACTTAGCATTCTTTATTTCTAATTCCACTAAACTGAGTTCGAGACCCGTCACTAGTGGAGTTGAGATCCGGGACCGAGATTGCGTCACCCATGTTGGTTTCTCAAAAAATTATATAACATGAAGACCACTCAATGGCCTACTGTTTTGTTAATTATCTACTTATTAATTTCGGTTATCTCTTATTTCATGTTAATGTAGACTCTAACAGCAATTATTCTGTCCAGAGAGAGAAAGAGAGAGATTTGGTTTGGCAGTTGCTGCCAATATTTAAAAAAATAGAGAGAGAGGGAAAATGGGAGGTAGCACAGTTGGTCAGAAAAAAGTTCTAAATCTGTTGATTACCTAAAGATCGAGAGTTCGATTCTCCCTCACAACTTCATTAACCTTTGCAAAGGTTTTCAAAGAGAGAGAGTTATGTTCCCAACTGTGGAAGGAATTGTTTGTACTGGACCTACATGGTAAAGTTGGGCCTCTTTAATGACAATCATTAGTGGTTTTAAATGAAACAGTTGCAAGAGGTAATATGGATCTATCGTTGTGTACTATTATTTATGAAGAAGGGAAATGAGGATAATGAAATATACTGTTACACATTCCTGACTCATGCGCATATATGTTACGTTGTCTTTTTTCTGAATTGAAAAAAAATGAAAAGAAGTTACAAAAGATTTGAAGGATAATTAAAGAAAGCTAATTAGTTAATGACTATTTATCATGATAATTAAATCAAAAGCACTAGTCATGTCCTTAATCCTAGGCTCGCACATGGACAACACTACAGCAAAATATAGTATCAGCGACCGGCATTAGCGACCAGTGTAGTCGTCGGTCGCTGAAAGTTTTTTTCTCCAAAGAAAAATAAAAATAAATGGTTTTGGCGACCAATATTTTCAGTGACCGTATCAGCGACCCCTTTTCTTCCGGTCGCTGAAAGTGTTGGGTAAAAAAAAAAAATACCCAGCGCCGTGACTTTCTGCGACCGGTTTTCCGATCGCAGAAAGCCTGATCTGCTGTAGTGCAAGCTGGATTAGTTGTCGGTGAAGTTTTGCAATATTCTCAGTTGAATTGAGGCTACAATTACAAAACTCGATTGGATGATTTGGAATAAGAATAAGTGATAATTGAGATAAGAGAGAGAGAGAGAGAGAGAGAGAGAGGAGAAATGGAGAAAATTAAAGCGTTCAATTAATTTTATTATACTTTCCGCTTGACAATCTTTCAGCATTTGTTCAATTTATATCAGCCAGTCAGTTTGTATGTGGTGGGACAAAACTCAAAAGATTGTCTCCACCTAGCTAGCTACGAGACATTAATTGTTCACGAGCCTTTGTAATTCTAGAATGATTATCTATAGCTTGTAGGTGGGCGAGCTCTAACTGAGAAAATGACACCGTTCTTTTTTGGGGAATTTCATGTCCTAAAAAACACCCTTAAAAATTTGTAATTACATATTTGTTCTTCAAAATTGTGAAAACTCATATATATTTGTTCCACTCATCAACTTTTATTTATTCTAAAATCCATCAACCTTCTAAATTCATAATTCATATTGTACCCTTATAAGAAAAAGAAATTAAAACAAGCTTCTACTCATATATCTCTTTCAAATAAAAAAAAAATAGTAACAAAATAGAGTGCGAGTAACATATATCCAAAACATATTTCAAATATTAATAAAGCAAACCATTCAACGTCTGATGCCATTTCAGAGAAAGGTGAGGCGGGAAGAAGAAATTTATGACGAGAGAGTTTGGAGTGTTTGGCGAACACCCTGATAAATAGAGAGAAGTAAAGGAAAGTGTATATGATAACGTTCAATCATATTGATATTTTCATAGGATTTTAACTTAAGTTTTACTTAAATATTTCACTTTTAAATATATTTTATGTTAGAAAATGGTTACTGCTGTGTTCTTTATGTTTTATTGTAAAAACATGATTTACGGCATTTTACATTAAATGGAGCAATAATCGGGACAAATTGAATATCTCCAAAACGTCCCTAGAAGTCTATAAAAGACCACAAGACAGAAGAGACAAGACATTTTTAGATCTACTTTGAAAATACACCAAGTTAGAGAGTTAGAATAGATTTGGAGTGCTTTGAGAGTATTAGAAGGGTATCTTCTAATAGTTGTATCTTTCTCATATATCTTTATTGTAATCATACATTTTCAAGCTAAATTTTGATTCTTAGGACTTGGCAATAAACTTTATTACTCATGAAATTTTAATATAAGTTTAATTGATATTTGAAATTGCTTTTGTTCGCTTTAATTGCTTTTGCATATTATGACAGCGATCTTTACTTTAATTATGAGTTATATCTAGTCCGTGATGGTGATGGCCACACCTAGATGATTAACATCATTAGATCAACCGAGTTAGGATAAGGAGAATAAAAATTATAGATTAGTGGTGGAATCCGTAGCAGGAGATATCATTAGTTGGAAAAACAAAAGTAGACATGAGAGTCTCAAGATCTACAGATGAATGCCGCGGTCTCTTGCATCACCATGAGGACACCTAATAAAACTAGAAAGTATAGGCGAAGAACATAGCAGTGGAGTTTAGAAATCTTTGGACTAATCATAGAATTCCTTGCATCTACCAAGACAAGTCTTAGCCGGACCCCTTGTTAGATAGGGCGATTATATAGCGAGAGCGGATAGTTGCTTAATTGGATTAGAAATCTTCAAACAATATCTAATAACAAATACCGAATAAGAACTTATTAAAATGGATTGAGTAACATTGGTAAACCAAAATCCTAGGAATTCAATATATCATTTTATTTCTAATTACTTATAATTTTCGTCAAATCTAAATATCAAAACAGCAACTCCAAATTCTAAATTTTGTCTAGCCTTTCGAAAGGTTGAGATCTGATCGTTCAAGACTTAAACACTAATTTCCTGCAGATCGACACTCATTTGTACTACTAGATTGAATTATGCACTTGTAATACGAACCATATAGAAAACCAGATTATAAATTTTATTAGCTATACAGATTTCTGTCATCACTATAATGGTCCATACTTTATTAATTAATATATATTTTGAAGTGATGTGAGTTTTTACAATTCGAAAAGACAAATATGTAATTATAAATATTTGAGGAGGAAATACATAATATTTAAGTTTTTTAGGAGATACATGAAATCCCTTCCTTTTCTATTTCATCTTAATTGGCACATTGAATTTTGTAAATATGGTATAATTTATCATTTTATCTTTCTTCTTTTAATAAATTCGTTTTCTAATAGAACTTTCAGCAGGTAGGGGCGGATTTACAGGGGCCAAGAGATAGCCAAGTTCTTCTCTATTATTAAAAAGTATTGTAACGAAGCAAGTAAAGGTTTCTAAAAGACATGCATGTCAAGTTTTTGAAATCTGGTCTTCTATGTCCATATATCTTGATTTGGTTGTATTCTGAGGATGAATCCATTAGTGAAAACACTTTATAGGACGACTTATCTCTGAAGTCACAGTCACACACAGGAGGTTTTTCTATTCTTTTTTTTTACTGATATTTATACCTAATGCAGCTGACGAAATTCACTTTGCTAGATGAGCCAGTTTTTTTTTTTTTTTTTTTTTAAGATTTGACAGTGGCTGTCAAATTACAGAAAGGTAAAAACTGAAATTACATCTGTGATAAAAAACATAACAACCAGCAGCTAACAAAACTTAAGCCACATCGATCTCTCCTGGAATGCCTAGAGTCTCAGTACCTGCGCCGGTACCGTACCATCTCTAAATATTCTATCGTTCCTTTGTCGCCAAATCCACCAAGCTGTACACAGCATTCTTGACAGCCAGACCTCTGCATTAATCCCTCCAGGTTGAATTGAACCGATTCCATTCTTGAAACATCCCACAGGCGCTGCACTGTCAGAACTGGTACCACATTCGAAACCAGTACCGTTGCCAACAGTTGGAACCCTAGATAAGCCAGTCTTGGAGTCGCCAAATCCCTATTCACAGAGGTAAGCAGCGGTGTTGTACTGTGCTTTCGAGGTGGCGCTGTGCTGGTAGTGCAATGATGTGGTTCATGCGGAAAAAAAGCAGAGCGACGCGGCTTGGGGAAATGGTCCGAGAATCTTGATCCCCCGTCAATATCAGAGTTGGATCAGGCAAGCTAGACTTCATTTCATTATTATTTGAATGTGAGAAATTATGTATAATATTATTTTTTGCTCTTTTTAATAAAATTCTATACCTTTTTTTTTTTTTAAATCATGAGTTGGAAATCAATCCACCCAACACACTTTCAAACTCTTATATATAATATAGAGAATTTTCCCACTTTGTGAGTTTACAACTCATGACTTTCATGTGTCTTTGCTACTATACCAAAGATAAGTTCTTATAATTTATCTTTATTAATGAAACATTTATTTAATAAAGCAATACATACGTCTTGCTCTAAAATATATCTTGACGAAGATTTTTTTTTTTAAAGAGTTCAGCATATGTCATAGTAAATTTCTGATTTCGCTACTGTTAGCAAGGGCGGAATCAGGGGAATTATTACAGTGAAATATATAATTACAGCGTGTTTCATACCCCAGTGGAAATTAGAGGGCTGAAGGAAATTATGTAGAAAGCTGTTGAAGCTATTAAATGGAGATCTTAATGATTAAAATGACACGTACCGGTGGTATTAATAACATGTCTATGTATATTTATTAACTATAATTAAAGAGCAACGACCAGCATTAATTGAGAGTAATTAATGTGTGTTTAATTACTTAGCTTTAACATTGATATTTGATTTTGACTGCGTTTCTTAATTAATTATAGGATTCACCATATGTTTAGTTGTTTTGCACAACACATGGAAGTAACCAAAATACAAAAAACAAAAAATTATGGTTTTATACTCATACGTCAAAAGTATATATATATATATAGTCTTCATTTGACATTTGCTTCTCAGTGATACAAGAATGATGCAAACAGTATAATATTGTGGTTTGGTATTAAGAAAACAAATACGGTAATTTAAATTTAGAGCGAGCTCATAGTGAAGTTGACGTTGCAGCTAATTCCTTAAATTCACGTGGGACTACGTATGTACTATCACTCATTATAAAATCATTGTGTGGTGTTTGGTTGAATTTTTAGAGGTTTAAGTTAGTTATTCTAACTTAGGTCAGTCTAAACTAATTAATTATGTTTGTTTGAGGTTTAAAATTAAATTAAGACTTAGGTAGTGTTCCGCAGCCCCATCAAGCTTAAATTTTAAGCTGCACTGAGGAGCACCCGTTCGGCAATAAAATTGAAAAGTAATTTTCTTAAGAAAGCTTTAAGCTTGACAAAATGCTTAAGCCATGTGAAACCATAGCTTAAAAACTTGAGCAACCTTAAGAAAAGTGGGCAAATGAGCTCTAAGGAAATAACATTAAGCTTGATAAAGGAGCACCCGTTCGGTGAGCTTAAGGCTCCTTAGAGCACTAATGAGCACTAAGGAGCTCTTAAGCCATGCTGCCGAATACTACCTTAAGTTATTTTTTGTTTGGTTAGATATTGTGTCTCAAGAATAAAATATAACTATTTCAACTTTTTTTTTATCAACTCTTTTTAAGCTGAACCTAATTTGTACTAGTAGAAATAGATTATCGGTACCGACTGGTACCAGTTCACAAAGAGATAATTTGCTTAATGTATCTATCTTCAAAATATACGTATAATGCATGTGTGTATTTGTATCTATCTTCAATAAAAACAACTGCAATGACAATCAATAAAAAAAAAATATGAGGATCAGTAATAATGTGAGTTTTTAAATTTGAAATGCTAATACTTTAATTTATCTATTTTGAAATCAATTAGTTAGTAGTGAAATTTAGTATATAATTTGATGATTAAATCTGCATAACTCTTCAAAACTTTTAATAAAAATCCAAATGACACATGAAATAAATGTTTGAAAAAAAAACAAGTCAAGTAACTCCCATAATTTTCAACCTAGGATACCATCGACATTCACACAAGCTACACTTAATAAAATCAACAAATGTCCTAAACTAATACAACTGTCATGGACTAGGTCACAAGAAAGAATAAATGTTAAACCATGTGGTTTAAATTTGAAGGACTAAACTTAGACTTAGGCCAGTCTAATTAATTCATATTTGATGACTTAACTAAAGTTTATATATCTAATTTTATAATTTAGGTCTCAAGCAAACATGGCAAGTGGTGTATGATCTATTATATTACTACATTTTTTTTATAATTTTAATTCTTTTTACTATGGGGATCATTTGTAATTTTAATTCTTTTTTATAATGAACTTCGAATAACTTTATAAAGGATGAACTCCGCAAAATTTAAAATTGTGCGAGGATAAATATTTAGAGAAAAGGTATTGTCCCGTTCTCATATCTCCGTAAAATTCCCGCCTGTAAAACTTTCCATTTTTACAAAAGAGAAAAGGTTACTAAGGGAGACCACACGCTTTTTATGAGGGGACCACGCGGATATATAATTGTTTTTGTAAAAATTGTAAGTTTACAGAATTAGTTTCATTAGTTTATAGAATTAGTTTCATTAGTTTACAGAATTAGCTTCATTAGTTTACAGGGACTTTGAGTTATATCCAAAAGAGAAAATATTACTAATTTGGACCACATGCTTTTAATGAGGGGACCACGCAGATATATAACTATTTTTGATAATTCACTACTAGTTCGACATCCACTGTATTAGTTTATAGGTTTGCTGCAAAAAGTTTACAGGATTAGCTTCATTAGTTTACATGGACTTTCATGAGTTATATCCAAAAGAGAAAATGTTACTAAGGGGGACCACGCGCTTTTAATGAGGGGACTACGCAGATATATAACTGTTTTTGAGAATTTGCTACTAGTTCGACATCCACTGTATTAATTTAGGTTTACTGCAAAAGGTTTACAGGATTAACTTCATTAGTTTACAGGGACTTTGAGTTATATCCGGAGATTTTTCTGGGATTGAAGTCTACTATTAGCTGCTTCCAAATATTTAACCTGTAAAATTTATATAAATAATCATTTTTCTTTACGGCTTACAATTATTTTTTGTTAATTAATAGCATGTCGACAATAATGCATTACAACGCGTGTCAATATTGGGACCATGAGCGGGTGTGCCACAGACAAAAAAATTTATTAAGGATGGAACAAATTTGTACAAGATTTGCCCATGATATATATTTTACTAGTAAAGAAAATTATTAAGGATGGAATAAGTTTGTACAAGATTTTTCAAATGTTGACATAAGTAGCTTAATAAATTAGTTATATATTACAAGTTGTAAAATGTCAATTTTTAGTTTTTAAATTTGTTTACTATTTTGAATGATTTTTGAAATTTAGCATTTTCAACCTAAAAAAATAAAACAAAAATACTAATATTGTAGGACAAAAAACTCCATCTTTCAAAAATCATAAAAAAATAGTAAAAATATTTCAAAAATAGTAAAGATTACATTCTACAAGTATAATATATAACAATTTTATCAAGCCACTTAGGTCGACGTTTTGAATATGAAATTTTGAAATATGACTTTATGGCATTTTGATTGATTTGCTACCGAAAGCATATTAGTCAACCTCCTCTCTCTCTCTCTCTAAACTCTATCTAATATCAAAGTGGTATGACCAAGGTCCCCGTGCAACCAATTAGTTTTTGCGATTTTAAAGTTCAAACAGTCGATCCAAACCGTTAGATGTTCAATCTATATTAAAATCTGCTTGGAGACCAAATTTTACATTTTTTGGAAATTTTTTACTATTTGTTAAGCTACTTTGAAAATTGCTGATCCGGATAAACAGTAAAAACAGTGCAATCAAATTCTGAACAATGTGATTAGCAATTTTCAAAGTGGCTAATATATATAGAGAGAGTGTCATCTGAATTTCTGATAGATATCTAAGATAGCGTCCTTTTTAAAAAAATAAGCATAGGCCCGAACCAAAACTAGACATCCATAATTAATTGAATCAGATTAAATTGTTAGGAATTAGTTATCAGTCAATTCTTCGGGGCTCCATTATTTAGTGATTTTGACTTTCCATTGCATACCGCCATACCCACATGCACCCCCCCACTCCCCACTAACTAAGGACTTCACATTTTGGTGAACATTTCAATAAAGTTTGCCAAATTTGACCTGTTAATTACGATTTCAAAATTATTACTTTGAACTAAAACTAGTATGTTTAAATTCTGGAGAAGTTTGCAATTTTAAAATTCAAACAACCGATCCGAACCGTTCAACATGTTCTAAATATTGAAATGTGCTTGGAGACTAAATTTTACATTTTTTGGAATTTTTTTACTATTTATTAAGCCACTTTGAAAATTACAGATCTACTGTGAACAGTTGTTAACAGGGAAGCGTACCAGAAATTGGTAGGAAAACTTATCTACTTATCACATACCAGACCTGATATTGCGTATGCTGTAAGTATGGTAAGTCAATTCATGCAGAACCCAAAGGAGCAACATATGGATGCTGTGATGAGAGTACTGAGATATCTAAAAAAGACTCTAGGGAAAGGTATTCAATTTAGAAAGAATGGACACTTGGATATTTGGGGCTATACAGATGCAGATTGGGCTGGAGATAGAACTGATCAGAAATCGACATCTGGATACTTCACCTTTGTGGGAGGGAACCTCATCACTTGGAGAAGTAAGAAGCAGAATGTAGCAGCCTTATCAAGTGCAGAAGCTGAATTTAGAGGAATGTCTAAAGGTTTGTGTGAGCTGCTATGGCTAAGGAAACTCATGAGCGAGCTGGAATTTAAATCGGAAAAAGGTATGCAACTTTACTGTGATAACAAATCAGCGATTGCAATAGCGCATAACCCAGTACAGCACGACAGAACAAAGCACATAGAGATCGATAGACATTTCATCAAACAGAATTTGGAAGAAAAGATAATCTCATTTCCATTCATGAGATCTGAGGAACAACTTGCAGACATGCTGACAAAAGGAGTGTCAACAAAATGTTTTGAAGAATCGATTGGCAAGTTAGGTATGGTATATATCTACCTACCAACTTGAGGGAGAGTGTTGAAACAGATATACACGGTCCGTGTATAATTGTATACGGACCGTGTAGCGCGCCGCCAGACAGAATAGGAAGGTGGCAGCTGGCCCTTTTATTTCTTTCCTGTTTTTTCTTAGTTATTTTGTTTCTCATTTAGAAGATTATGATTGTATCAGATATAGAAGAAAATAAAAAAAAAGATAGTAAGTAATTAGGTAGCATTTATCTATATATTCCCTCCTACCTCCTTTGTAACAATTCATTCAAAAAGAAATAGAAAAATGTGTGTGTGAGTGTGGAGGACGTAGGCACCGAGTTGGTGCTGAACCTCGTTAAATACTGTGTTCTTCTCTTTCTCTGTTTGTGTGTATGTTTACTCGTGTACGGACCATATCCAGTGATACACGGTCTGTATAAGAATTCCGCAGGTTGATTTTTACAACATTCTTAGACGTCCATTTACCGCTTCTACACAAGTTATGATGAATTTGAATCAAGGGTTTAGGTTTTGCTACTGCACGTGGCGTCATCTGATTTCTGATAGATATCTAAGATAGCGTCCTTTTTAAAAAATAAGCATAGGGCCGAACCAAAACTAGACATCCATAATTAATTGAATCAGATTAAATTGTTAGGAATTAGTTATCAGTCAATTCTTCGGGGCTCCATTATTTAGTGATTTTGACTTTCCATTGCATACCGCCATACCCACATTCAAAGTGGCTTAATAAATAGTAAAAAATTTCAAAAAATGTAAAATTTGGTATCCAAGCAAATTTTAATATATATTGAACATCTAACAGTTTGGATCGACTTTTTGGACTTTGAATTCGAAAACAACTTGGTTGCACGAGAGCCTTGGTGCAAACGTTTTGATATTAGCCACTCTCTCTCTCTCTCTCTCTCTATATATATATATATATATATATATATAAATTCTCATTTTAAAATCTAAATATATAAGTCCGTATAAAAATAGTACGTGGTCCATTCAATGCCTCACCCATGCGTGTCGATACCGATCGAGATCATAACGAGCGACTATAATAAGACAGTTAAGCATACAGCTATAATCACTGCCAAAAATAATAATTTAATTTGGAATTACGCACAGTTGAAATTACGAGATTAATCGTGACATGACATCTCATCGTCTCATGTATATATATACCTCCTTTTTATTTAGAGGGAACTTCAAATGTGCAGTGCGTAAATTATTTTTTTACTAATAAGTTCATATTGGCTCCTCATGCATGGTATATCACTATATATATCTATAATACTTATAAGAGGAAGGGTTTCGTAGTCCTGGTAAGAGTAATTAATTAAAGCATGATTAATTTATGTATTATTAAATATTTATTCTGTTTATATTCCTGATATATGGGAGAATTTAGGAGTTCAAAACAAATCCGATAGCATTTATATATATGGGATTGGCTAATTAAAGTGCTTTATAAAGCATAGGTCCTTTTATGCTTTAAGTTCTTATTTCTATTTTCAAACTTCAAATAACCGATCAGAACCGCTTAACATGATCTCCATATTAAAATATGCTTCGAGACCAAATTTTATATATTTTTTTTTTGAAACTTTTTACTATTTTTTAGAATTTTGAAAAGTCACTTTTCAGAAAATTTTGGATCATCAACAAACAACAAATTACAAATTTACAAAAAAAATAGTAAAATTTTAATTGTAAAATTTGGTCTCCAAACACATTTTGATATAGAGATATATCATACATGTTAAGTGGTTTATATAAGCTATTTGGACATTGAAAACAGCACTGAAAGATGTAAAATACAAGAAAGCCCATGCAATATAAAGCACTTTAGCCCATCCCTATATATATTCTAACAATACTAATTATTATATATATTCTAACTATACTAATTAAAAAGAATCCGAAATCATAACACTAAACCAAACAATATATAGCTTAATTAGCTTGTGGCTACAGATGTGCTTAATTAATTAAAGCAATAATTTAAAGGCCAAGTTAGGGATTGATGGAGAAATTGGATCACATATAAGGAATGAAACAAATAATAAATAACTTCCATGAGTTGCAAGTAATTGGGAATTGTTAATACTTAATAGTGACAACTTTGGCAACAATTGCAAACAGTTAGGTGTTTTGTCATAATCATAGTACAATGATGAAGATACATAACAGCCTCATTAAATTTTTACCAGCACAGTTGCAACTTCCAAGTTAATACATACTGTTACTTGCGTATATGAATTGTGCATTGATGACTATATAAACACCTCCTTGCATTCCTTTCAAATCACATCAACACAACAACATCACATTAATTTCACACTCCAAATTACAACTCTCTCAAATCCTTGTTTAATTACACTACCAAAGATGGCTTGCTTTGACATCCGTGCCATCGCTGCCGCTGCAGTTGCAATCCTCCTCCTTACCGCACCGCATGCCGTGAGTGCTATTACATGCGGTGAGGTAGCATCTGCCGTTTCCCCGTGCATGGCATATGCACGTAGCGGCCAGGGAGCGCCGTCTTCAGGCTGCTGCAGTGGCGTGAAGAGCCTGAGTGCGAAGGCTGCAACAACTGCCGACCGCCAGACGGCGTGCAACTGCCTCAAGAACCTTGCCAAGAGTGTGAACTTTAACTCCGGTGCTGTCTCTGGTCTTCCCGGCAAGTGCGGTGTCAGTGTGCCGTACGTCATTAGCACCTCCACCGATTGCTCAAAGTACGAAATTTGTTGAAATTACCCTTTAATTAACTTCATTTAATCTAAGCTTAATTAATTGTCAAATCAGTAATTAAGGATGTTTCATAGAGAGATTATACTGTTCCTTGGTCATTTTTGAAACATACTAGTTGTCACTTTTTAAGCAAGGAAAAAGGTGACGCACAATATAGCATTACAAAATATATACTGACAATATATATATATTTCATTTTACTGATTGAACATATTTCATATATATAATGCAGGGTGCACTAAACTTACAAAAAGCAGAGGAAGTCATGGTGATTTGAGAAATCAATAAAGATAATTAATGGCGGGAGCGTAGTTTGGAGTGCTCTTTATCTTGATCCGCTGTGTTGTTTTCTTTTGTTTATGCTGTACCAGTGTTTAATCAGCTTTCTGTTGTTGTTTGCATGGAGCAATTAATGTCGAGTGCTTGTTCTGATGCTATTTTAATAAAAATAAAATAAACTAGGCGTGTTTATCCTAATAAAGGGTTCTGTACTTTATTTGAAAAAGAGACAACAAATGGACAAAATGCACAAAATAAAATTGCAAACACTTGAAAGAGAAATCTTTGAATCTAAAGGGATTCAAGGGGTGCTAAAAATTTGTGAGACTTCATAATGTTATTTACGAATCATATACAAATTATTATAATAAATATTAATTTTATAAAAAGTAAATTTGTGAAACTTTCCTGTTTTGCTCTGCATCCAATTTATCATGATATATATGAATTAAAAAAAAAAACCGTTGAACCACATTTTTTTTAGATCTATTATGCTATGCAATACATAAATGATATGCAATTGTTTTGTGGGGCGATATTTTCCGACAATGGGTGGAGCTATGGACAGAGAGAAATTTAATTCGGACAGAATTCACCTCAATTAATTTGAGCATTCGGACACTATTACCCTCCATTTAATCCCTCTTTAATTTTACCATGTTAACCAAATTTCCCCTTTTGTAACTCTTTATTCATTAAAAGGACTCTCCATTTACACACTTACAAATCTATAATGTATATAAAACACTTATCTTTAATATTTAACTTCGTCTATGCTTATGTAAAATTGGTGTAAGTGAAAAATGAGAAGAGGAATTAATACAAGTACTTGAGTAGGTTAAAAAGAAATTGAAATTTTTAATCAGCTAATTAATCAACTTATGTGAAAATTAAAAATTTAATCATAACGCATATAAATTTGCTATTATGTTTTATTGCATTATTGTCAAATTAAATAAATCACATAAAATAGCTAAGCGACGCATTAAGGAAATTACAATTTAGATATCATAATATAAAAAAAGTTATATTGAGTTGATACTTTCAAAAATTATTTTATTTAAGATCAGAGGCAAATCAATTGTCAAGCTGGAGGTGCTTAGTCATCTCATGTATTTTAAATTTTTAATAAGTTTATTAAAATTTAATTGAATTATTTCTTAAAATGTATTTATATGGTTCAACTTTTCAATATTATATTTTATATTAATTTATTTTTGCAATAGTTTCTTATCTTGTAGCATTTTTTTTTCTATGAACTAAATTAAAATCGGAAAAAGAAATTTGAACGTGACAAGCCACGTCATGTTTGATTCATTACGTGAGATTACACCTGTTATCAGACGTGACGTGACCATTTATACTGTGATTTCACGTGATATGACTTGACGTAACTTTGTCCTTTATTATGCTAGTCATGTTACATAAAAAAAATTAATCATGTATCATCATATGACCGAGTCACAGGCTCACAGGCACAGCTTGTTGTCGTGTCACATTTGCCCTTTATTAGTTACGATTTACTTTGCGTGTTAAAGGCAAACAAATTAATTATATTTATTTTTTTGCGGGTTAAAAGCAACAAATTACTTAAGCTGTCGGAATGACAGAGAAAGGCTTGGGTCCGATGCCCATCGGACTCAAATTTGGGTCCGATGGGTTTTGGTACCGTCCGATCCACTTTAACATTCGTGCGCACGAATTTTAAAGCAGATATGAAAGTTGCGGGCACGAATCCTAAACAGATTGGACGGTGAGCAAACCTGTCGAACTCACTTTGGGTCCGATGCCCATCGGACCCAAATTTCTCCAAGTCAGGAAACCCATCCAGCTTTCAGAAAAACGAGCGATGATGGGTCATATTTATGTAGCTTGCTTCGCTTGGCCCATTACAAGATTTTGAGAAGAGAGGCCTGCTGTTCAGTTGGGTCTGTTCTCGCAGATCATTTTCACAGGCTCACAGGCAGGTAGATCTTCTTTAGCTGCTAAATTAAAATGCTAATATAATATTTTTCAAAATTTGAAGACTAATATAATATTTTTGAAAATATATAAGAACCATAATCTAAATTTATCTCTTTATTAAAACTTTAAACTTAAAATGCGCCCTTATCAAATCTAAAGTATCATGTATATATATGACAATATATATAGTAAAATGTAAAGTAAAATGTACAAGACAATATATATAGTTGTTGCAAAAATATTCATAAATCACAAATTTTATGAAAATGAAACAAAGGAAAAAGTAGGATATTTGTGTAAATTTTAACTTTGAATTTTACTTGATGTATCCAAAATAACCTCTCCAATTTGTGTGTTTTGTTTGTTAGTCTTCAACAATAATTCCTGTTTTTTTTTATGAGATGAAGCCCGTAGGCAGATTAATCCTGCTTAGCAATTAAGCTTTTCTACTTTGCTTTTCAATTTTTTAATCGGTATTTATAATTTTTTCTCCCTTTTGTTTAGACTTTAGGATGATATTTTACACATCCTCCATTTCGGAAGCATATGATTACTTGCATATCTACATCAATTGCAGTCACAATAAATAAGGGTGGACCCAGAGTATTCCACGGGGGGCAGCTGTCTTTCCTGAATTTTGAGTTTTAGTGGAGATTTATCGATTTCGATCGACTTTGCTTACTCTGGAATTTTTTTTGCCCCCTCTAAACGTTTAATTTGTAATTCGAGTTAAATTTAGGGTTAAAATTGAAATAAATCTGTTGAATTTTTATTGATAATTAGAATTATAAGTCAGAGCATCAGAAATTACAAGTCAAAGCATTGAAAAGTATAAGTTAAAACATTATTTTTTGTCGAGTATCCAATTAGTTAATGGATTTAAATTTAATTAGGTATTTAAATCCGATTCGATATTTTTTTTGCCCCCTCGACAAAAATTCTGAATCCGTCCCTGACAATAAATACATCCAACAAAGTATGTACAACCGGGCATTCTTGGTGAATTTTTTTTAGTACAATCTCTTTTCTTTGAGAAGCTTACTTTTAGGTTTCTCCTTTGGGCAAGTCTATATATATTGTCATTTAGGTGCTTTAGTTGTCAATCAAATTAAAATTATATATCCACATATATGTTCCCATCAATAGCTAGCTTTGATTGAAAAGTGAGATAATAGTTCTTCTCTTATCAAGTAACAAAATAATCCAAAAGTAAAAGAAAACTAAAGCCGAAATGGAGATTTTTGTATATCAATATCATCATATTATTATCTGATAGCATCCGTACAAACACTCACTGCATACAACAGCAGTAGCAATTAATATATAGCAGGAAAATATACAACATTAATATGTTGAACTAGCTATAGAAAGCTAGCATAATAGATAAGTTCTAATTTATTTTGTCTAAATTAAATTGCAGGGTGCACTGAAATTGAATCATCAGCCAGGAGGAGAAGATTACATACTTGGGGAATTATATATGCTTAGTTACGAAAAATAGCAAAGTGTGTGTTCTCATATATATTTCACTTCAAATTTGGCAAACATTACTGAAATGCTCACCAAAATGTGAAGTCCTTAGTTTAGTTTAATTTATTTGGGGTATGCATGCATGTGTCTCTAATCTCTGCAATGGCGAGTCAAATCACAAAATAATGGAGCCGTGAAGAATTGACTGATAACCAATTCCTAACAATTTAATTTAAGTTGATTCAATTAATTAATTGTGGATGTCTATTTCTGGTTAGGGGTTATGCTCTGTATTTACAATAGACGCATATGCAGTTACCAAACATTACCTTTCATTTAAATTCTTCAAGATTTCATGTAGCAGCAGTAAAAAGGAAGTTAAAGTATTGATTTGTTAGAGTTACAATTTTATTTTATTGATTTTTTTTCTAATGTTTTGAAGTAAATTTATTTGTCAGATACAATGGAAAAAGGAACTCGTTCTTCGCCAAGATTTGCTAGTAAGCAGTCTAAAGATTCCCAATAAGGTTAGAGTTATTCTTTTTATTTTCACCAGATCTATAAGATTTTGCTTTTTATAGTTGTTATTTTTACAATATGCAGTGTAATTTTATCAGGTTTCATAATATTATTATTATTTTGTTGAAATGCATAAATTTGTTTCTCAGATGAACTGAAGAAAAAAAAGAAAGGGAGGGTACATCTGCAAAAGTTCTCAGTCCAGATTTGGAAGTTACAAGGTTTTGCTTATTCTTTTTATTTACAAGATTATTCACAGTGTTATTTACAAGACTATTTTTTTTATTTACAAGATTTTATAGTATTGAAGTCTTATAGTTTGCATGTTAGTTTTACAGTTTACATCTGCGAGTTTTACAGTATTGAAGTTTTACAGTTTGTATATGTTAGTTTTATAGTTTCAGGTGTTAACTTTACAGTATTGAAGTCTTATAGTTTGTATGTTAGTTTTACATTTTACATCTGCGAGTTTTACAGTAATAAAGTATTATAGTTTGTATATGTTAGTTTTTATAGTTTCATGTGTTAATTTTACAGTATTAAAGTCTTATAGTTTGCTTGTTAGTTTTACAGTTTACATATGCGAATTTGAGAGTATTGAAGTTTTATAGTTTCATATGTCACTTTTATAGTATTGAAGTCTTATAGTTTGCATCTGTTAGTTTTATAGTTTACTTTTGCGAGTTTTACAGTATTGAAGTCTTATTTTACATGATATAGATGCATATATAAATATTAATAATTGAAAAAAAAATGATAAAAAAAATTCAAAAAATTCAAACTTTTAATTTCGAAAAAATAAATTAATTTTGCATAATTTTAGGTGTTATTTGGAAATAATTGCAAGTTTGAGAAGTGGTTCGGTTTTGAAATCTTCTAGAAGCTGTCACTCTGAAAGTACATCCAGTTGAAGTACAGGTAGTTTGGCAGTCGTGGAAGTTACAAATGGTTAGCAACAAACTTGGGACCACTTGCAAGAGTCACTGGTTGTTAGAATTTTGAATTACGTATTATATATGATTTGTGATTGAACATACAATATTGAGTGTAGAGTTTTACAATATTCGCGCAAGTCAAATGACAGTTGGTTTGAGTAAAAACTAGATACAACTCGTTGGGTATAATTAGTCGGACCCTTAAATTAATGTCATCAAGACCTGAAAATGGAAAACATATTTCCCTATAAATGTTATCTGTCTGTAGATCTAAAATGGATTACAAATCCTGCATTAATCCCTATTTCTTAAAATTATATTGTCAAATTTTTAAGATTTAAATTTAAATTAATTATTAATATATTTAAATAAAAGTTCGACTTCAGATCAAAAGTTGAATAATTATATAATAGGAGTGATCAATGTTATCATTAATTCTGAGCAGATTGAATGGAGAATATATGATGGAAATTAAATTTGTACTTTGTAGCATTTCTTTCGATCGAGCTTCTAATTAAGTTTGGAAGCAATTAAGTTGGATTATTAACAAAAAAAATTAGTTACGAAAAATAGCAAAGTCTGTATTCTCATATATATTTCACTTCAATTGCAATAATTATAGAGAAGGCCGCTAAAACATTTATTATTTCACTTCAAATTTGACAAAGCATTATTCAAATGCTCACCAAAATGTGTAGTCCTTAGTTTAGTTTATTTGGGTATGCATGTGGCTCTGAAATGGCGAGTCAAATCACAAAATAATGGAGCCCAGAAGAATTGATTGATAACCAATTCCTAGCTAACAATTTTAATGGCGAGTTTCATTTGAACACCGAGACATTTTATTAATAATTTTCGAAATATAATATATATTGACACAATAAAATATGATTCTTAAATTTAATATTTTCTATTAAAACAATGCCTTGGTGTCCAAACAAATGTGAAGTACAAGTGATTTGACTGATAATGGCGAGTTTCATTTGGACACCGAGACATTTTGTTAATAATTTTCAAAATATAATATTTATTTGATAACTTAAAAAAAAAAAACATTTTATAATTTTTTCCAACAAATGTCAGCACAAGTGGTCCTTCATTTCTCTATTTTGAGAGGGATCCGACTCCGCTGTTTTTCTGAGAGAAAAGCAGCGCCCTCCTTTTCCGATCCGAACCATTCAAAAATTTGCATTCACGTATCTCGATAAAACAACTTTTTCATACACAAATCTCAACGAATTTGAATGGTTCGGATTAGAAAAGGAGGGCGCTGCTTTTCTCTCAAAAAAGCAGCGGAGTCGGATCCTTTTGAGAGAGGCAACTAGATGCTTTACGGTCGAGGCCCACAATACATGCCACCAGGCACCTTCCTAATAGACCTTGAATTTCCCTATGTTTTTGTAAAGATGATTCAAATATGTATTCCTGCTATGTAGTTGGGCCTTTTAATATACAACCTTCTAACTGAAAAAAAAAAAAAAAAAAAAAAAAAACTTACCAATTCAGCTTTTCTACTTTACTTTTAATTTTTCTTTTTCTGTTTTTAAAGAATTAATATGGAGATTCAACTAATAAAAAGATTTCTTATTAAATTTCGAACCCACAATCTTTTACATTATCATTTGTCACTGGATACTGGAATCATGAAAAAACTTACCCATTTAGGTATTCTAATTTACTTTTCATTTTTCAATTGTCTTTTCAATTTATTTTCTCCCTCCTGTTTAGACTTTAGGATGATATTTTACACATGTTACTTGCACATCTATATCAATTGTCGTCACAACTAATAAATCCAAGTATCCAACACGCGGACCATTCTTGGTGATTTTTTTTTGTACAATATCTATTCTTGGAAAAGCTTACTTTTAGGTTTCTCCTTTCGGGAAGTGTGTATATATTGTCATTTAGGTGTTTTAGTTGTCTATCAAATTAAAATTTTATCTCTGGATATATATAGAGATGGGCTAGTGTCCTTTGCAAAGTAAATGGGGTTTCACTTCGGGCCATATTATCATTTTAAAAATTCAAACAACCGATCCGAACCGTTCAACATGTTCTAAATATTAAAATGTGCTTGGAAACTAAATTTTACATTTTTTGGATTTTTTTTTTACTATTTATTAAGCCACTTGAAAATCGCTGATCCACTGTGAACAGTAAAAAAAGTAAAATTTTCTGGACCACCGGATCAGTGATTTTCAAAATGGCTTAATAAATAGTAAAAAAATTAAAAAAATGTAAAATTTAGTCTCCAAGCACATTTCAATATTTAAAACATGTTGAACGATTTGAATCGGTTGTTTGAATTTTCAAAATGAAAATATCACTACTACAAAAAAGCTAATTCTACACTGCACATTGTACACGGTTTTTCTAATTTTATATAAAAACCGTGTGTCAAATATGAAATTGTGAAAGGCTAAAAAATATTGGGGAATTATACACGGACACTTAGTTATAAATCAGTGTATAATTGTTTGAGAGAGCTACACGGTTTATTAGGGATCAAAAATCCGTGTGGAAAGAAACCGTGTGGAAAAGATTGAGAGAGTTACACGGATATTATACAAAAATCCGTGTATGAATTGCTACACGGATATTTGATTAAATAACCGTGTACAAATATTAAGAGAGCTACACGGTTTTTAGTTATATGTCCGTGTAGAATAGTTAGAGAGCTACACGGTTTTCTTATCAAATATCCGTGTATAAAGGGTAATGCTACACGGCTTTTTTTAATAAATAACCGTGTATAAATTGTGATAGAGCTACACGGATTGTTAAGTATAAATCCGTGTAGAAAAGCCGTGTAGGGTTTTATCCAATATAAAAGGGCCCCTTCTCTTCCAGAGACTTCTCCTTCCAGCGCCGTTTTGATCAAGTAATTAATACGCCCTCTCTCTGTTTTGAACTGAGATCTGATTTTCGCAAATTAAAGGCTAGCAGCTGGAATCTGTCATCTTTGAAGTTTTTATCCTCCCACAGCAAGCACTGGTGTCTGATAATCATTGTGCCTTACCTAAATACGAGCATAATTGTTGATTCTTGTAAGCCCGAAGAAAATATCCCAGCTAACAAGTGCAAAGATATCTTCCCTTATGTCAACAAGTAAGCAATAATAATTTAATTGGTTTGAATTTTTTTTCAATTATATCAAATTATAAAATTGCTATAAACATTCACTCAATTTTGTAAGGTGATGCAATATGGGCCTGCGCATGTTTCAGAAAAAGGGGTGTAACTTTTGATCCGTCCGTCGGATCGGCCTGAAATTTTGACAGGAACTCCACAACCCAAAGCCGGATTCGAAACTGATCTATGATCCGTTTCGCCCATTTTTCGGCTCAGATTCGCGATCCAACCGTCGGATCTGGACTTTTGGACCTTTCTTTATAATTTTAGCATTTTTAGGGTCTTTTATGTATCTTTTATGCATTTTTGCAACTGTATTTCATCTACCTTTTCTTGTTACTAACTAATACCAAATTGTAATTGTAGAATGTGCCAAAGGAACCGCATTACACCAAGGAGCAGATCGACGATATCAGGTGTGTGTGGGCAAGGTGGTTTGTAACGGAATTTTGCAATGCTCAACATGGATTTCCATAATTTTGTATAATTTGGTGTATATGAATATTGTATAATTTATTGCATATGGATTTCTGGCTAATCTGAAAAATATGAATTTCTTGCTAATCTGGAAAATATGGATTTATTGCTAATCTGGAAAATATGGATTTCTTGTTATATGAAATCTGGAAAATATGGAAAATCTGGAAAATCTGGAATAGTTCTGTAACAAAACTGGCTAGCAAAACTGGAGGCTAGCCGAAAAACAAAAAATACAAAAAAAAAAAAAATGTTCTTTCTACACAGACATTTAACTAAAGTCCGTGTAGAAAAAAAAAGAGCTACACGGACATTTAGTTAAATGTCCGTGTAGAAAGAGGAGAGCTACACGGACATTTAACTAAATGTCCGTGTAGAAAGAGTCAAGCTACACGGTTTTTTAGTTAAAAGTCCATATACAAAAAGAATCGTACACGGTTTTTTAGGTAATATCCGTGTAGCTCGGTAAAATGGAGAGCGACACATTCTGGTCTTTGTACACGGCTGTTTGTGAAGTTATACGTGTAGAATCTTTAAAATTGCACACGGGCAAAAGTCCGTGTGTAGTTATTGAACTAATCGTACACCCTCGATTTAAACACGGTAGGAAATCCGTGTAGCTCCTCCTTTATTGTCCGTGTATAATCTCTTTTTTTGTAGTAGTTTATATGACATGAAGTAAAAAAGACCATTTACTTCGCGAAGCCCCGTAGCCCATCTCTCTCTATATATATATATCCACGTATGTTCCCATCAATCGCTAGCTTTGATTGAAAAGTGAGCTAATAGTTCTTCTGTTATCAAGTAACAAAATAATCCAAAAGTAAAAGAAAATTAATGCTAAAAGGGATATATATGTATATTAATATCATCATCATTATTATTATCTGATAACATCCGTACAAACTCTCACTGCATACAACAGCAGTAGCAATGTATAACAGGAAATACAACATTAATATATAGAACTAGCAATAGTAAGCTTGCATGCACATGGCATGAAGATACAAAAGATATGCATTAACCATGATAAACAAAGATACATATATAATTCCCCAAGTGTGTAATCTTCTCTACTGAGCTGGTGATTTAATTTCAGTGCACCCTGCAATTTAATATAGAGCAAAGAAATTAGAACTAATCAATATTGTGTTATAATTGCAATTACCACCTATTCAAGCATATCAATTACTTAGTTTTTGCTTTTTCCATATATGCAACTCGGTATATATGTATTATCTCTTATTTCCCCAAAAAGGGTATATGGTCTCAACCCCCAATTTTAAAAAAAAATCTCAATTTTGCAAGGTCATTAGAAAGATAAATTTGAAAAATGAAATTCATTCAACTGTTTTTTTAATATGCAGATAAAGAGACATGCATTAGTTAGTCAATAATTAATTATGCATAAACATGAGATAGTATTACCAAATTTAGTAGTAATGAAATTATTCAATCAAATGCCATAAATTAGTCTGATAGGCATGCGTACTCATGCAGTAATTATCAAACATATATAAACATTTAAATTTTTTAATATAGATGCATGCAACATACTTGGAACAGTCAGTGGAGGTGCTGATGGAATATGGCACGCTAACTCCGCACTTGCCGGGGAGGCCCGCAGCTGCTCCCGCATTGATGCTGGTTGATTTGGCCAAGTTTTTTAGACAACTGCACACTGCCTGGCGATCAGCACTGCTCGACGCCATTGAATTCAGACCCCTAATGCCGCTGCAACACGCCGAAGTGGGATTGCCCTGCCCAGTCTTAGCATACGACATGCATTGGGACAGGGAAGATGCCACTTGACCGCATGAGACCGCTGCATTTGCGGCATGTGGTGCGCTCAGGAGGAGGATGGCAACGGTCACAGCAGCGATCTCACGGATGTTGAAGCCAGCCATTGTTGATTGAATTTGTTTGAGACTTTGTGGAAGGAATTAATGTGGAGTGTGTATGGATTTTGAACTTTCTTAGTGTGAAGTGTTGTGATTCAAATGGTGCTTCCATGAGGGTTTATATAGAGCTTAATTAAGGCTTGGTTGGTTGACTGTCTGTGTCAAAGGCTTCAGATCCTAAATTTCGTTCAGGAAACAATGATTAACTTCAAAATTGAAGTTCTAGAAATTAAAAAGTAAAATTTTGGGAAAACGAAAACTCTAAAATGAATTAAAATACTGCATTCCCGATTAGTTAAAAATTATATTGTCAAATTCATTATTAATATATTTATATAAAAGTTCTACTTCAGATCAAAAGTTGAATATTTATATAATAGGAGTGATCGATGTTATCAATAAAGACTGAACTGATTAAATGGAGAATATATGCTGGATATTAAATTTGTACTTGGTAGCATTAATTCATTCGAGCTTCTAATTAAGTTTGAAAGCAAGTTGGTTTATTAACATAAAAATTAGTTAAGAAAAATAGCAACGTGTGTGTTCTCATATATATTTCACTTCAATTGCAATAACAGAGAAGGCTGCTAATTAAAGACCGATAACCAATTACTAACAAAGTCTGTGTTCTCATATATATTTCACATCAAATTTGGCAACATTACTGAAATGCACACAAAAGTGTGAAGTCCTTAGTTTAGTTTAATTTATTTGGGTATGCATGTGTCTCTAATCTCTGGAATGGCGAGTCAAATCACAAAATAATGGAGCCGTGAAGAATTGACTGATAACCAATTCCTAACAATTTTAAGTTCATTCAATTAATTGTGGATGTCTATTTCTGGTTAGGGGTTATCAGTTATGCTTTGTTTTGACAATAGACGCATATGCAGTTACCAAACATTACCTTTCATTTAAATTCTTCAAGATTTCATGTAGCAGCAGTAAAAAGGAAGTCTAAACATTACCTTTCATTTAACTGTTGGTGCAATACTTCTAAATTACAAATTTGAAGACTAATTTAATATTTATTGAAAAATTGAAGACTAATATAATAATTTTGAAAATATCTAAGAACCAAAATTTAAATTTATCTCTTAATTTTGGTATAATTTGAAAGAATAATTATTTTAGTACCCGTAGTTGAGTACCCGCAGTTGATTCCTTCCCAATTAACTTTCATAACGGTAAGCGGTCCCCACAACTACTGATTAACTAATTTTCATACCTTCCAGTTTGAATTTCAAATTTCCCTTTCTCTCCGTTTCTTCCTTTTTCGAAGCTTCCGCGATTTTGAGGCGATTTTAGATCGATTTCGAGGCGATTTCAAAGCGATTTGGAAGCGATTTGGAGACGATCGTCTAGCGATTTCGAAACTGGAAGCCGGGATTTTTCAAAAAAAGTGCGGGTACGGTTATTTAAGGAAAATTCATATATCACATATGTAGTTCATTGTATAGATATAAATACTTGTATTGTATAGGTGTAAATACTTCACAATGTTACTATTAATACTTGTAAAATAAAATTACAGTTTTGGAACGGTTGTGTGGTCCCCTAATGCGGGTACGACGTGAGGATTTTTCATATATGTAGTTCATTGTATAGATATAAATACTTGTCTTGTATAGATATAAATACTTCACAATGTTACTATTAATACTTGTAAAACAAAATTACAGTTTTGGAACGGTTGTGTGGTCCCCTAATGCGGGTACGACGCGAGGATTTTTCAAAAAAGGTGCGGGTACGGTTATTTAAGGAAAATTCATATATCATATATGTAGTTCATTGTATAGATATAAATACTTGTCTTGTATAGGTATAAATACTTCACAATGTTACTATTAATACTTGTAAAACAAAATTACAGTTTTGGAACGGTTGTTTGGTCCCCTAATGCGGGTACGACGCGAGAATTTTTCAAAAAAGGTGCGGGTACGGTTATTTAAGGAAAATTCATATATCATATATGTAGTTCATTGTATAGATATAAATACTTGTCTTGTATAGGTATAAATACTTCACAATGTTACTATTAATACTTGTAAAACAAAATTACAGTTTTGGAACGGTTGCGGTCCCCAAAAACAGTTATGACAGTTTAGGTGCGGGTATAGTGCGGGTACTCAACTGCGGGTACTCATATCAGCTTCCAATTTGAAATGGTCCCTTATCAAATTTTAAGTACGTATCTCAGATAGGCATCTCTGACTTCCATGATGTATTTCTATGCTTGGAATAGTTGTAGACGAAAATGGATATCATCTGAATTCACAAGGAGAGGGTAATATATATCTCTGAAGATGCACTTAACGCATTGTTCTATTATTCTGTATAGTTTGATTATTCTGGTTGTATTGAAATTTTGCAAAGAATAATATTTTATCGAAGAATACATTTCCAAATTACATCCTTAAATTTAATGATAATATTTGATAGTGGAGTAAGAGGTAAAATAAACTCCTTACTCTATCTTAAGTTGTTAAACGAAATGTAAAACATGAGGAATAAGATCAATGGAGTTATAACGGAATAAGTTAAATCACATATCTAGACAGATTAATTTACTCCAGATCATGAACTCCCCATCATAAATAAAGATTATTTTCCAATTTCTCTATTTTCAGACAAATTAATTGAAGTCATGACAAATATAAAGAGAAAACAACTTAAGAGTGAGTCTATGGTACTATTCATAGCACAGATTGGTCCGTAATACGGATCAATATTTTGGCTTTGAAAATTCTAACTGTCTATCCAAACTGTACAATATCAGACCAAATTTTATATTTTTTAGATTTTCTTTTTTACTATTTTTTAAGATAAATAGAAAATTACTTTATATGAAAATTTTGGACCATCCAAAAATACCGGGCCCCTTCCTAATAGACCTTGAATTTCTCTATTTTTTTATGAAGATGATTAAAATATGTATTCATACTCTATTACAAAGCCTTTTAATCTACAACCTTCTAACTAAGAAAACTTACTAATTCAGCTATTCTACTTTACTTTTACGACTCTCTTTTTTTTAAGAAATTAAGATGAAAATTTAACTTTTTCACGTTACAATATGAAAAGACTACTTATTTGAATTTTGAACCCATAATCTTCTACACATAAAGTATTATCTTTCGTCGCTAGATCAAACAAAAATCTTACCAATTCAGTTATTCTACTTTACGTTTCATTTCTCAATTTGTCTATTTAATTTTTTTTTCGTCGCTAGATCATTCCAGCTACTTATGAGATCCTTACTTGGCTGCTCTCCCACCACTCTTCCTATGAACTACCTAGGAATGCCACTAACCATCCGCAGACCTCCGAGAATGTGCTTCTTCCCCCTCATAGAAAAGATTGAGCGGCGGCTACAGGGCTGGAAAGGCAAGCTAATTTCCCGAGGAGGAAGACTTCAGCTGATCAACTCGGTTATGTCGTCAATACCGATTTATACAATGGCTTGTTTTCGGTTGCCGAGATGGGTCGTAAACCGGATTGATAAGATTAGGCGAGACTTTTTATGGAAGAGGAATGAGGGACCAGCTCATGGTGTTCATCTCATCAATTGGAATGCTATCTGCCTTCCCAAAATTTGGGGGGGATTGGGGATTCTAGACATGCCATGTATGAAAGTAGCACTCCTCCTTCGATGGTGGTGGCGTCTTGTGAACCAGACTCATTGTGGGCTACTGTGGTAAGAAGAATACATGGGGTTGGTGTTTACATCAATGGACCGGCACTCTGGGCCGTTACTGGCTCTTTTTTCTGGAATCAATTGATCAAACTCCACCATTTATTCCAGTGCTCTACGGCTTGGGAAATTGGCAACGGGACTGCCATCTCATACTGGTACGATGCCTGATCCGGCCCGGCCTTGGCAAGACTCGGACCGGGCCAGGTCAGACCCGTGCGGCCATCCATTTCACTGGCAAATGCGAAAGAAATTTCACATGTTCTGGCCCCGAACAGTGATGACCTTCGAAACCTTAATCTCAATGATGATGACGACCTCCTTACGTGGAAGTGGGAAGGTGGGGGGACGTATTCTGCTAAGTCTATTTACAAAATTTTGGGGGGACTGGGAAAGGTTAAATGGCCATTCATGGAGATTTGATAATACAAGCTGCCACCGACGGTTAAGGTCTTTGCACTTATGCTTCTTAGAGATAAGTTGCTACACACGAAGTCATGGAGAAGCGACAAATGCACGTCAACCCTCTCTGCCTCATGTGTAACAACTGCCCTGTTGAATCAGCGGTGCATCTGCTATTTCTCTGTCCTTATGCAACACATGTATGGTACTTGTTATCCAACAGGATGGGACACAGGGTCATGCAACCGCGGGGAACTGTTTCTTCAATCTGGGAATCATCGAGGGCAATGCGTGCCAACATGAAAAAGGGGGACTGGGTCGTATACTTTGTGGCCACTGCATGGACAATTTGGAAGCACAGGAACCATGTTGTGTTTGGAGGTGTGCGTCTGGACCCGAGAATTTTGGCGGATAGGGCGTGGCAAGATGGTCAACTATGGCTACGGCATGTGTGACCATTTCATGTGTTTTTACTACTGTCAGTTTTTGTGTGTTTTTTGGTTATTAAACCTCTCTGTTGTACTGCTTCATTGAGAGGTGACTCAGGTGTGTGGGCAGGGAGTAGTTTTTGATACGAGTAGCCAGTGGTGCAGTTTCTATGTATTACCTTATTTATAATATATTTGCTTGGTAGCCCCTACCAAGTATTTTTCAAAAAAAAAAAAAAGAGAACCATATGATTACTTGCACCTCTACATCAATTGTAGTCGAAATTAATAAATCCAACATGCGAGCCATTATTGCTGAATTTTTTTTTTTTTGCGTACAATCTCTATTCTTGGAATCGAAAAGCTTACTTTTAGGTTTCTCCTTTTGGCAAGTGTATATATATTGTCATTTAGGTGCTTCAGTTGTCTAGCTATCAAATTAAAATTATATAATCCGAATATGTTCGCATCAATAGCTTTGATTGAAAAGTGAGAGAATAGTTGTTTTCTTATCAAATAACAAAATAATCCAAAAGCAAAAGCAAATTAATGCTAAAATGGAGATATGTGTACATCAAAGTCATCATCATTATTATTATGGGTCCGCCTAGCTCTCCCCCGTGAACAATCTCCCGTTTCATCCCCCGTCAGTTGCATTAATTAAGGCAGTTAGTTAGTTAGAATTTATAACTGTCATGTATTTTAAGAATTTGCAGAAGTATTCATATGTAACACAACTAGTATTCATCCATCTATATGAAGGTATTCACTTTGCAATAAAAACATATTTGGATATATTACAACAAGAAAGTAGAGGACAAACAACATGTGTGGGGGACCGCACAACTGTCAGAGCATTAATTAAGTGGGGGACCGCATAACCGTCAGCGCATTAATTAAGTGGGGGACTTCTAACTACCTTCAGCTCATTTTAGAAATTTGCAAAAAAAGTATTCATCTGTAGCACAACTAGCATTCATCCATCTATATAAATGTATTCATCTTTGCAATAGAAGCATATTTGGACACATCAATCACTCATCTTTTACACGTTTTTAGAGATGGGTTTTTTTTTCTCCGTTCAATCTAACCAATATTTCTGACGATCTGTGAGAAATTTTGCAAATCTAAAACCACCACCGTCTTCTACACAATTTTCTCTTTCAAATGAGATCCATGATGACATACTTTCGAGTTGTCCGTTGCACAAGTATTCACACCTCGTCATGCAAGTATTCACCCCCCATCAAGCAAGTATTCATCCTCATCGTGTAAGTGTAAATAGTTAATGTACCAAGAGTATTACACGTTTTTAGAGATGGATTTTTTTTTCTCCGTTCAATCTAACCAATATTTCTGACGATCTGTGAGAAATTTTGCAAATCTAAAACCACGAATGTCTTCTATACAATTTTCTCTTTCAAATGAGATCCATGATGACATACTTTCGAGTTGTCCGTTGCACAAGTATTCACACCTCGTCATGCAAGTATTCATCCCGCATTAAGCAAGTATTCATCCTCATCGTGTAAGTGTAAATAGTTAATGTACCAAGAGTATTACAAACATATGTGCATACCAAACAAATAAAAAGTATTCATCCATAAGATATCAAGTATTCATACATATAAGTTAAAGTATTTATGCCTAAAATATTAAGTATTCATCCATAAACGTTGAAGTATTCATCCATATGTACTTAGTACGCACTGTTCTAATTCACCATTAATGAAGCTTTGTTCTTTGCAAATAACTCGGATCTGACCCGGCGGAGGCGGATCTGACCCGGCGGTCGACAGTGATAGATCTACTCCGGCGGAGGCGGAGGTGGGATAGAGAGGAGGCGGAGGTGGGAGGTGGGAGGCGGAGGTGGGAGGTGGGAGACGGAGGTGAGAGATGGAGGTGGAGGTGGGAGAGGGAGGCCGAGAGGGAGAGGTGGGAGAGGCGAGCGGAGGCGCAGAGGGAGAGGTGGGAGAGGCGGGCGGAGGTGGAGGCGGAGGTGGAGAGGGAGAGGTGGGAGAGGTGGGAGAGGGAGGGAGAAAGAGGAAAGAAATAAATGGAGAAAATTGGGTAATTAATTTGTGGGATCATTAGGTAGTTATAATTTTGAATTATAGTTAGAAAAGTTAGTTAGTTAGTTGGGGGATGAAATGGGGGATGGATAGATGGGGGAAGATATAATTACCCTATTATTATTATCTGATAACATCCGTACAAACACTCACTCACTGCATACAACAGAAGTAGCAATATATAGCAGGAAATTACACAACATTAATATATAGAACTAGCCTGCCAAGGTTTGAAAAAAAAATATATAGAACTAGCTAGCCATAGAAAGCTAGCATATATAATTCCCCAACAAGTATGTAATCTTCTCTGCAGCCTGGCTGATGATTCAATTTCAGTGCACCCTGCAATTCAATTTAGACGAAATGAATTAAAACTTATCTATGTGTTATATTTGCAATACTACCTATTCAAACTTATCAATTACTAATTAGTTTATGTTTATGCATATATGCAACTTTGTATATATATTCTCTCTTATTTTTCTGCAAAAGGAAAAAGGAAACTTGGTATATGCACTCAACCCCCAATTTCAAAATCGCCAATCGACCTTCAAAAAATCAATTTAGACGGTTATTAGAGAGATAAATAAAGAGACATGCATTAGTTGGTCAATGCTTACTTCTGTATACTCATGATATATTATTAATTACTAAATATGGTTGTAAAGAAATTATCCAATCCAAAGTCATAATTAGAGTCTTATAGACATAAATAAAAGTTATAAATTTTGAATGGATGCATAAACATGCATGTATGATATTTACATACTTGGAACAGTCAGTGGAGGTGCTGATGGAATACGGCACGCTAACTCCGCACTTGCCGGGGAGGCTCGCAGCAGCTCCCGCATTGATGCTGGTTGATTTGGCAAAGTTTTTGAGGCAACTGCACACTGCTTGACGATCAGCACTGCTCGACGCCATTGAATTAAGGCCCCTAATTCCGCTGCAACACGCCGCAGGGGGTTTGCCCTGCCCAGTCTTAGCATACGACATGCATTGGGACAGGGAAGATGCCACTTGACCGCATGAGACCGCTGCATTTGCGGCATGTGGTCCGGTGAGGAGGAGGATGGCAACAGTCACAGCAGCAATCGCACGGATGTCGAAGGCAGCCATTGTTGATTGAATGGTTTGAGACTTTGTGGAAGGAATTAATGTGGAGTGTGTATGGATTTTGAACTTTCTTAGAGTGTGAAGTGTTGTGATTCAAATGGTGCTTCCATGAGGGTTTATATAAAGCCTAAGGCTTGGTTGGTTGACTGTCTGTCTCAAAGGCTTCAGATCCTAAATTTTCGTTCAGGAAACAATGATTAACTTCAAAATTGAAGTTACAGAAATTAAAAAGTAAAATTTTGGGAAAACGAAAACTCTAAAATGAATTAAAATACTGCATTCCCGATTAGTTAAAAATTATATTGTCAAATTCATTATTAATATATTTATATAAAAGTTCTACTTCAGATCAAAAGTTGAATAATTACATAATAGGAGTGATCGATGTTATCATTAAAGACTGAACTGATTAAATGGAGAATATATACTGGATATTAAATTTGTACTTGGTAGCATTAATTCATTCGAGCTTCTAATTAAGTTTGAAAGCAAGTTGGTTTATTAACATAAAAATTAGTTACGAAAAATAGCAAAGTGTGTGTTCTCATATATATTTCACTTCAAATTTGGCAAACATTACTGAAATGCTCACCAAAATGTGAAGTCCTTAGTTTAGTTTAATTTATTTGGGGTATGCATGCATGTGTCTCTAATCTCTGCAATGGCGAGTCAAATCACAAAATAATTAATGGAGCCCTGAAGAATTGACTGATAACCAATTCCTAACAATTTAAGTTGATTCAATTAATTGTGGATGTCTATTTCTGGTTAGGGGTTATGCTCTGTTTTTACAATAGACGCATATGAAGTTACCAAACATTACCTTTCATTTAAATTCTTCAAGATTTCATGCATGTAGCAGCAGTAAAAAGGAAGTCTAAGAATGCAGGTTGGTAGATCTTCGAATACTTCACCTCCAGCACTCCATGCTTTAACTGTTGGTGCAATACTTCTAAATTACAAATTTGAAGACTAATTTAATATTTATTGAAAAATTGAAGACTAATATAATAATTTTGAAAATATCTAAGAACCAAAATTTAAATTTATCTCTTAATTTTGGTAAAATTTGAAATGGTCCCTTATCAAATTTTAAGTATCTGAGATAGGCATCTCTGACTTCCATGATATATTTCTATGCTTGGAATAGTTATAGACGAAAATAGATATCATCTGAATTCACAAGGAGACAACGTACAAGGAGAGGGTAATATATATCTCTGAGGGTGCACTTAACGCATTGTTCTATTCTGTATAGTTTGATTATTCTGGTTGTATTGAAATTTTGCAAAGAATAATTTTTTATCAAAAAAAAAATATTTTCTAATTTCATCCTTAAATTTAATGATAATTTTTATACTCCTTACTCCATCTTAAGTTGTTAACGAGATGTAAAATATGAGGAATGAGATCAGTAGAGTTATAACGGAATAAGTTAAATTACATATCTAGACAGATTAATTTACTCCACATGAACTCTCTATCATAAATAAAGATTAATTTTCCAATTTCTCTATTAATTCTTCAGACAAATTAATTGAAGTCATGACAAATATAAAGAGAAAACAACTTAAGAGTGAGTCTACGGTACTATGCATAGCACAGATTGGTCTGTAATACGGATCTATATTTTTGCTTTCAAAATTTTAACGGTCTATCCAAACTATTCAACATCAGACCAAATTTTATATATTTTTTAATTTTTTTTACTATTTTTTAAGATAGATAGAAAATTAATTACTTGATCTGAAATTTTGGACCATCCAAAAACACCGGGTTCCTTCCTAATACACCTTGAATTTCCCTATTTCTTTCTAAAGATGATTAAAATATGTATTCATGCTCTATTACAAAGCCTTTTAATCTACAACCTTCTAACTAAAAAAAACTTACTAATTCAGCTATTCTACTTCACTTTTACTTTTTATTTTTTAAGATATTAAGATGAAAATTTAACTTTTTCACATTACAATATGAAAAGACTACTTATTTGAATTTTGAACCCATAATCTTTTACGCATAAAATATTATCTTTCGTCGCTAGATCAAACAAAAATCTTAATTACCAATTCAGCTATTCTACTTTACGTTTCATTTTTTAATTTGTCTATTTAATTTTTTTTTCTCGCTCTTGTTTAGACATGCGCCATTGAGAACCATATGATTACTTGCACCTCTACATCAATTGTAGTCGAAATTAATAAATCCAACACGCGAGCCATTCTTTCTGATTTTTTTTTTTTTTTTTTTTTTTTTTTTGCGTACAATCTCTAATCTTGGAAAAGCTTACTTTTAGGTTTCTCCTTTTGGCAAGTGTATATATATTGTCATATAGGTGCTTCAGTTGTCCCGAAATTTTTATTTATACCATTTTAAAAAAATCAATTAACCAAATAACCACGGTTTTCTGACAATTTTATTTCTAGCACGGCCGCAGAATGCCAGAGCGGACCCATATGGGGGGACCGCAGAATGCCAGAGCGGACTCTAATATGGGTCCGCAGAATGCCGGAGCGGTCCCTGGGGCCGCAGAATGCCGGAGCGGACCCTTTATTTTTTATTTTAGAAATACGAAGTAATTTGTTAAGGGTTATTTATTTAGTTTCGAATGTGGTTTAAATTGATTTTTGGTCGTATCGTATTTTAGATATGTCGTTGGTTTGAAATATTTTAGATATTTTAGATATGTGGTTTCTTTGAAATTCTTTTGTGTACTCTGAGATAATGAAATCAACATAATAAATAAATAACAACAAAATCAAACAAACAAGAAACTAATCAACAAAATAAATAAGTATCTGACAAAACATCTACCAATACTACAAATAAGAATATAACAAAACATCTAACAGTACAACAAATGAAAATCTACGGCTCTGGACTAAACACCGTCCTCGCCTTCTTCTTCCTATACCCCCGACCCCGCCTGCAGAGTGGCGTCTCGTCAGTATCTGCGGAGGATGCAGAGTCGTCTGCCTGGACATCCGTAGACTGAACCGGCTCCTGGCGAACCTCCTCAATCTCGGATGTCTGCTGGACCCCAGGACCAAAAACTGTGGTCTGTCCAGACTCAGCCTGCGTGAATAAAAACGCCTGTCTGGCAATGGGGTCATCGTGGAGGGAAGAGTGAGGTACTTGCTGTGAGGACTGGCCAGGGAACGGCGGGATGGGCTCTGTCTGAACATACCCTGGCTGATAGGTAGGAGGTGCTGTTTGAGTGGGACTGTAACCCGGGGAATACAGTCCATCTCCCTCTGTGCCATACTCAGCGGAGAAATCGAAGCCCAGGTCCTCCTCGTGTCCACCCTGTAGTAACTTACAAATTAGATAATGTATTGAATAAGAAAAGAATCACAGTTACGTATTTTAATTTAAATTATACCTCGGCAGGCATCCTAGACTGGGATCCCATGGCCTCATGTGCGGCTCGGCGCATCAACTCGGCACCTCGGTCGAACGCCTGACCGACCGTCTCAGCATCATGGACGGGTGCAAACACGTCCTCATCACCAGTGTAGGGGACATAGACATCGGGCTCGTCAGATATGTCGTCGACCGCATCAACACCGCCCAAGCCAGCGCACCTCAGTAGAGAGTCGAGGCGCACCATGTACCCACACTGGCACACCGCGGGTACGTTGTGCTTGAGGATGACCTTCCCGAGCCTCTTCCATTCCCTGGTGACGGCCATCGTAGCCATTATGACGCAACTCTTGACAAGATATAATGCCTGAAAATTGAAAAAATTATGAAGAAGTTGTACAATTGTAAATATTAATAGTTTTGAATTTGAAATTTCAAATAAAAAATACCGTGGCTGCGAGAGGTGCGCCGGCGGGGATCATACCGTGGATCCGTCCTCTACGATCCCTCGGCTTCGGTACCCGCTCGTGCGGGTTGTCGGCGATGTATCCCTCAATAACTATGGTGTACGCGCCGTGATCCTGGTACCAATCTCTGTAAGGTCTGTACGAATTACAACAAATGTTAGATATTCCAATCAAAAAGCTATAGTTGAAGTTTTGAATTAATAAAATTTCTTACACTGACGCGACATCCATCTGACGGTCGGGCTCGGTCAATGGGAGATCTGCAGCTCCTGTCTCGAACACGTAGTCGGCACGGGTAATCCCCCAGTCCTTGCCTGCAGTGGTCTCCCTGGGATGGTGCAGCCCTCGCCAGACCTCCTCGCTGATCGGTGCCGGGGGCGGAGCAAGCTGGCGCATCCCGAACTGTCTCATGACCCGTCCGGGGTAATGGTGCTCGATGATCTATATATTTTAATACGTTAGACTGTTTTTATTAAATTAAGTTGCTTGTGTAAATAACTAGCATAAAGAAATTACGGTACCTGAAAACAGTCTAACGTAAACTTACACGTCAGAAACGCTCCTGCTGACGACATCGCTCCGGCAATATCTCAAGATATGACCGATGTGCGCCATCCACCTCGACCTGGAAGTATAGATTTAATATCATATATCAATTCGAACTGGAAAAAATTTAAATAAAAATAAAAATAAAAGTAAACTTACATAATCTCTGTAGGGCTCCCAAGTCACAAACTCGGCATCATCTCTGAGATGCTCGATCTCCTGTCTCCAGAATGTGATGCCGAGAGACGCGCCATGCCCTGTACCCACCCAAATCTTGGGATAGCAGTACTTGGCGGCAAATGCAGGGCAGTTGTCCGGCTCGGGCTTGCCCCACTCCGGCACATCTGTCTTGCTGGCCAGGACTGGACGGCCAACAATCAGATGTGCGTAGGACCAGTGCTGTAGTAACATGCACGGTCCAATGAAGGTCTTGTTCTTCTTCAAGCAGGCTGTGTTAAGACCCCTTTACAATTTACAAAGTCAGTGTTACTACACTACGATGTATACTATTTGAAAATATTTATAAGAAGGTGTTCTTACCTATATAGACATGCCAGCGTGGCACCTCCCCAGTTGAACCTGCCCGCAGTGGACAGGTCGCGCAGAAGCTTGAGGTAACACAGCCGCACCTGATCTCCATGCGAATCCGGAAACAACCGACAGGTGATCATCTCCAAAATATAGGCGCGCAGGTATCGGTCAATAACCACCTGTTATAGATTTAAATTAGAACATTACTTACAAGAAAATAAATATAATACTATTTAAATTAAATCTTGTACAAGCAAATACCTGATCTGGTCGATCCGGAAAATCCTTGAATCTCGCCCGCAGCTTTGCCAAGCTGATGCAGCTGGGCGAGACCACGGTCTTCTCACCTCTCTTCTTCTCTTTCTGGAGATCCTCGTGCGAGATCCCCAACAGCTCCGAGCACAATGCCCGAAAGTCTCCGTACTCGACGCCCGTGACCGGCTCCCCAATAATAGTCATACCCCACAGGCAACTGACGTCCTGTAAGGTGACTGTCATCCCAGCATGGGGGAGATGAAAGCTGTGCGTCTCGGGACGCCCTCGCTCAACGAGGTCAGAAGATAAACCCTCGTCAGCATTCTCCTCGGCCATCTGGGTTATCTCGTACAATCTCATCGAGCGTAAAACTCCCCCGTACGCTGGCTGGTACCGTAGATGAGTGCGGTTGTGACGAACCGTAACCGCATCCAAACCCTGCATTTAAGTAAATAACCAGATCAAGTTCATTCATCAAAAATTCGAGATGACAAATTTATAAATATGACAAATTTACTTACCCCAGTGGCAGCCTCTAAAATCCGATGCTCCGCATTCGGGTACCACAAGAAGTCGCTGACCCTGTCGGTGCGACTCCGGATACCCGGAACATCCGCCAATGCTGTCTCGATGTACTGAGACATCTCGTCTGGCGTGGCTGTAGAGCCATGCTGTGTACCCCTACTGGAGGATGGTCTATCTCTACTGGATGCCATGATGTATTGGATAATTTTTGGTCAAATATGAGAGTTTGGTAAAAGTCTGAATTAAATTTGGGTACAATTCTAATTAAATTTGGGTACAATCTAATTAAATTTGGGTACAATCTAATTAAATTTGAATACAATTCTAATTAAATTTGGTACAATTCTAATTAAATTTGGGTACAATTCTAATTAAATTTGGGTACAATTCTAATTAAATTTGGGTACAATTCTAATTAAATTTGGATACAATCTAATTAAATTTGAATACAATTCTAATTAAATTTGGGTACAATTCTAATTAAATTTGGGTACATTCCGGATTAAATTTGAGTACAATTCTAATTAAATTTGGGTACAATTCTAATTCTAAATTCTAAATTAATATCTAATTCTAAATGCTAAATCTAAACTATAAACCTAAATCCTAATCCTAAACCCTAAACCTAAACCTAATTACTACTCTACACTAAAAATTAAAACTAGAGAAGAAGAAGAAAACTTACCCGAGGTCGAAGGGATTGAACCTTGAAATGAAATGATATGAAATCAGAATCCAGCGGCCCCTTATATAGGCTAGGGGTCCGCTCCGGCATTCTGCGGCCCCAGGGACCGTTCCGGCATTCTGCGGACCCATATGAGGGTCCGCTCTGGCATTCTGCGGTCCCCCCCATATGGGTCCGCTCCGGCATTCTGCAGCCGTGCTAGAAATAAAATTGTCAGAAAACCGTGGTTATTTGGTTAATTGATTTTTTTAAAATGGTATAAATAAAAATTTCGGTCAGTTGTCTATCAAATTAAAATTATATAATCCGAATATGTTCGCATCAATAGCTTTGATTGAAAAGTGAGATAATAGTTGTTTTGTTATCAAATAACAAAATAATCCAAAAGCAAAAGCTAATTAAAGCTAAAATGGAGATACGTGTACATCAAAAATCATCATCATTATTATTATTATCTGATAACATCCGTACAAACACTCACTCACTGCATACAACAGAAGTAGCAATATATAGCAGGAAATTATACAACATTAATATATAGAACTAGCCTGCCAAGGTTTGAAAAAAAAATATATAGAACTAGCTAGCCATAGAAAGCTAGCATATATAATTCCCCAACAAGTATGTAATCTTCTCTGCCTGGCTGATGATTCAATTTCAGTGCACCCTGCAATTCAATTTAGACGAAATGAATTAAAACTTATCTATGTGTTATATTTGCAATGCTACCTATTCAAACTTATCAATTACTAATTATTTTTTGTTTTACGCATATATGCAACTTTGTATATATATTCTCTCTTATTTTTCCGCAAAATTAAGGATAAAGGAAACTTGGTATATGCACTCAATCCCCAATTTCTTTTTTTGAAAAGATTGGCAGAGGCTACCAATGGTAACAGTTAAATACAAACTGAGAAATAGTAAAGACAACTAACAACTATATAATCCTGTCCTCCCCTTTTTTCTAGCCTATTCCTTCCCTAGCAGCCACTGTCTCAGTGCAGTATGTCATCCAGAGGTGATATTCCTGCATGATGTGTTGTACCAGTACCATCGGGGGCTTCAACTTGTCAGAATCGCCAATTTCAAAATCGCCAATCGACCTTCAAAAATCGCCAATCAACCTTCAAAAAATCGCCAATCCCCAATTTCAAAATCGCCAATCGACCTTCAAAAAATCTCGCTCAATTTAGAAGGCTATTAGAGAGAGAAATATATATATGACAATTGAAATCTATTTAACTTTTTGTAATTTGCAGATAAAGAGACAAGCATTGGTTGGTCAATACTTACTTCTGTATATTCATGATATATTATTAATTACTAAATATGGTTGTAAAGAAATTATCCAATCCAAAGTCATAATTAGAGTCTTATAGACATAAATAAAAGTTATAAATTTTGAATGGATGCATAAACATGCATGTATGATATTTACATACTTGGAACAGTCAGTGGAGGTGCTGATGGAATACGGCACGCTAACTCCGCACTTGCCGGGGAGGCTCGCAGCAGCGCCCGCATTGATGCTGGTTGATTTGGCAAAGTTTTTGAGGCAATTGCACACTGCTTGGCGATCAGCACTGCTTGACGCCATTGAATTAAGGCCCCTAATGCCGCTGCAACACGCCGCAGCGGGTTTGCCCTGCCCAGTCTTCGCATACGACATGCATTGGGACAAGGAAGATGCCACTTGACCGCATGAGACCGCTGCATTTGCGGCATGTGGTCCGGTGAGGAGGAGGATGGCAACAGTCACAGCAGCAATCGCACGGATGTCGAAGCCAGCCATTGTTGATTGAATGGTTTGAGACTTTGAGGAAGAAATTAATGTGGAGTGTGTATGGATTTTGAACTTTCTTAGTGTTAAGTGTTGTGATTCAAATGGTGCATCCATGAGGCTTTATATAGAGCTTAATTATGGCCTGGTTGGTTGACTGTCTGTGTCAAAGGCTTCACATCCCAAATTTTCGTTAAGGAAACATTGATTAATTTCAAAATTAAAGTTATAGAAATTAAAAAGTAAAATTTTGGGAAAACGAAAACTAAAGGATATAGATTATTTAAATTAATGTGATCAAGACCTGAAAACGGAAAACATATTTCCCTATAAATGTTATCTGTCTGTGGATCTAAAATGGATTATAAATCCTGCATTAATTCCTATTTCTTAAAATTATATTTTCAAATTTTTAAGATTTAAATTATAATTAATTATTAATATATTTAAATAAAAGTTCGACTTCAGATCAAAAGTTGAATAATTATATAATAATAGGAGTGATAGATGTTATCATTAATTCTGAGCTGACTAAATGGAGAATATATGCTGGAAATTACAGTTGTCCTTCAAATTAAATTTGTGCTGGGAATTAAATTAATTCTTATCAAAAGTTCAATAATTATGTAATAGGAGTTGTCAAAGACTCATTGACAGCTTCTGTCTAAGATCGAAGAAAAAAAAAAGTTGTCAAAGGCAGTTCAGATCAGTATTGTAAATAATGGTATCCGGGCGTTGGACGGACATGGCACCGTCAAGCAATTAGTTTTAATCAAGGTTCTATATAGCGATTATAGCGGCATAGCCGGGAGACAAAAAAATAAAGCTATTGCGAATAGCGTAGCTATAGCGGAAGCTATCATACATAGCGTTTTTTCGTTTCAAAATTTATATTCTATATTTCTACTAATTATCAACATGATCAATAGTAGAGAATTGGGGTAACAATCAAATGATAACTAATCTAAGTCTATATTTTTTTCAATCATGCAAATAAGAAGAAGAAAAAAGAATCTACAAGGTAACATTATTTAATAGTTCATAATTGATAGTACTACAGATTATAATAGACAAAGAGCAATTAATTTTACAAGTGAAATGAAGTAAGTATACTTATTTGAACATTTTATATATTATAATAATCAAAATTAGCTTTCAATTGAAACGAACGGCAATAATTTTACAAGTGAATACTAGACAAAGAGCAAGCAAAAGAAAGAATTAATATTTAAATATTTTCTGATATAAAATGAGAGACTAAATCACAAATAGGAACATAAGCACATAGTTTGGTTTATAATAATTATCATAGCAGACCATGTAGCATCATAAATAAGAACAAAAGCTCATGTAAATCGCAAAAAAAAGCTCATGTAGCATAGCGGTAGCAATAGCGCATAGCGCATAGCGGTAATAGCGGTTAGCTATTACAGCTATAGCGGGTCGTAGCTGAATTAGCGTATTTTTATCTCATAGCTTAGCTTTTATGGTCCGAAAAAGCTATAGCGCTGCTATAATTAGCTATTTAGAACACTAGAAATAATCGAGAATAATTAGTCATAATAAGAAATAATCGGTCAATTAGTCAGAAAAATCCGTGATAGTTTAATCACCGCCAACTACTAATCAGCCGATTAATCGGCCTAAACGGATATTTTTTTACAACAGAGCGGAGTTGTGGTGCAAATATGCACAATGGCGCTACAGTTCACAAGAAGATAGGTAACTGCCAGGGGCTCAGGGCTACAGTTGTAGTGGTTTTTCTCGTTTTTGTTGTGGTTTTGTAACGCCTTGACAGCCACAGTCAAGATTTAAAGAAAAAATATATATATATATATATATATATCAATGTTATTATTCATTCATATTTTCAAAAATATGTTATCCTTCTTTCGAGCTTCTAATTAAGTTTGAAAGCAAGTTCGATTATTCACTACTACAAAAAAAAAATTATTTATTATTGTTTCTTTATTATCGGATATCGTTAGGTATAGTTGGAAAAATGGCACGGCGGAGCTGGCTCCGTCACGGAACGGCACGGCATGCGTGACTGTTATGTGACGTGACTCTCGTGTCGCGTGCTGTGACCATCTTTTGAAAATTTAGCACGGCACGACACGTCATGAGAAAGATCTGGTCACGGCACGTAGCCACACGAGTCACGTGTAATTAGGATCGTTAGATTTTGATCAAATGGTGAATCTTGAATAAACTAACCTAAATTATGAAAAAAATTGTTAAACGTGACCAAACGTGACAAACATGACCAGTCACGTTTGGGGCACGGCGTGACTCGCGTGCCGTGACCATTCGCATGTCGTGACCACCTTCAACATTTTGTTTACGGCACGGTACGGCACGTTTTGACCACTCTATTGTTCGACATCGATAGTGCATACAATCAGGAGCAGCGTTGTAATTATTTGAAACTTTTTACTGACTGATGGCATTGAACTAACTGATGGCATTGATCGAACCCTCCTTCGCCATTGGTAAAATTCCAAGTACAGTTGGTATTGAGTGACTATTCGACATCAATTTGACTCAACAGACGATGGCATTGAGGGGTGACTTTTATCATCCGTTGTGTAACATACCGTTGGTGTCAGTATAGAGCAATAACAACTCGTGACTATATTGCACCGACGGCATATGTTCTCAAGGGCAACGTTGTAAATAATTGGAACCTCGGTTTTAGTATACACTAAGTGCTTCATATATTGAACTAATGGTGGTGATGTTATATATATATATGAGGAGATGGGCTATGGTGCATTGCAATGCATAGGCACCCTTGTGCATTGGACCATAAATCACCGATTCAAAGTCCAAATGACCGATCCAAACCGTTCATCTTGTTCTCTATATTAATATGTACTTGGAGACCAAATTTTACATTTTTTGGAATTTTTTTACTATTTATTAAGCCACTTTGAATGTTTCTGATCCAACGGTGAACAGTAAAAAACAGTAAAATTTTCTGGACCACCAGATCAGAAACTTTCAAAGTGGCTTAATAAATAGTAAAAAAATTCCAAAAAATGTAAAATTTGGTCTCCAAGCACATATTAATATGGAGAACAAGATGAACGGTTTGGATCGGTCATTTGGACTTTGAATCGGTGATTTATGGTCCAATGCACAAGGGTGCCTATGCATTGCAATGTATAATAGCCCATCTCTATATATGAGACCGGCTAATGTCATAACGTTATAACTTCGGCCGAAGTTATAACAAATCGTTTATTAGTTTTTAAAATCCAAACAACCGATCCGAACCGTTCAACTTTTTCTAAATATTGAAATGTGCTTAGAGACTAAATTTTACATTTTTTGGAATTTTTTTACTATTTATTAAGCCACTTTGAAAATTACAGATCTACTGTGAATAGTAAAAAACAGTAAAATTTTCTGGACCACCGGATCAGTATTTTTAAAGTGGCTTAATAAATAGTAAAAAAATTCCAAAAAATGTAAAATTTAGTCTCCAAGCACATTTCAATATTTAAAACATGTTGAACGGTTCGGATCGGTTGTTTGGATTTTGAAATTGCAAACTTCTCTAGAATTTTGATGAGTTAAAAGAACATACTAGTTTTAGTTCAAAGTAATAATTTTGAAATCGTAATTAACAGGTCAAATTTGGCAAACTTTATTGAAATGTTCACCAAAATGTGAAGTCCTTAGTTAGTGGGGAGTGGGGGGGTGCATGTGGGTATGGCGGTATGCAATGGAAAGTCAAAATCACTAAATAATGGAGCCCCGAAGAATTGACTGATAACTAATTCCTAACAATTTAATCTGATTCAATTAATTATGGATGTCTAGTTTTGGTTCAGCCCTATGCTAATTTTTTAAAAAGGACGCTATCTTAGATATCTATCAGAAATCAGATGACGCCACGTGCAGTAGCAAAACCTAAACCCTTGATTCAAATTCATCATAACTTGTGTAGAAGCGGTAATTGGACGTCTAAGAATGTTGTAAAAATCAACCTGCGGAATTCTTATACGGACCGTGTATCACTGGATACGGTCCGTACACGAGTAAACATACACACAAACAGAGAAAGAGAAGAACACAGTATTTAACGAGGTTCAGCACTAACTCGGTGCCTACGTCCTCCACACTCACACACACATTTTTCTATTTCTTTTTGAATGAATTGTTACAAAGGATGTAGGAGGAAATATATAGATAAATGCTACCTAATTACTTACTATCTTTTTTCTTATTTTTCTTCTATATCTGATACAATCATAATCTTCTAAATGAGAAACAAAATAACTAAGAAAAAACAGGAAAGAAATATTGATACAATCATAATCTTATACAATTATACACGGACCGTGTATATCTGTTTCAACACCCTCCCTCAAGTTGGTAGGTAGATATCTACCATACCTAACTTGCCAATCGATTCTTCAAAATATTTTGTTAACACTCCTTTTGTCAGCATGTATGCAAGTTGTTCCTCAGATCTCACGAATGGAAATGAGATTATCTTTTCTTCCAAATTCTGTTTGATGAAATGTCTATCGATCTCTATGTGCTTTGTTCTGTCGTGCTGTACTGGGTTATGCGCTATTGCAATCGCTGATTTGTTATCACAGTAAAGTTGCATACCTTTTTCCGATTTAAATTTCAGCTCGCTCATGAGTTTCCTTAGCCATAGCAGCTCACACAAACCTTTAGACATTCCTCTAAATTCAGCTTCTGCACTTGATAAGGCTACTACATTCTGCTTCTTACTTCTCCAAGTGACGAGGTTCCCTCCCACAAAGGTGAAGTATCCAGATGTCGATTTCCGATCAGTTCTATCTCCAGCCCAATCTGCATCTGTATAGCCCCAAATATCCAAGTGTCTATTCTTTCTAAATTGAATACCTTTCCCTGTAGTCTTTTTTAGATATCTCAGTACTCTCATCACAGCATCCATATGTTGCTCCTTTGGGTTCTGCATGAATTGACTTACCATACTTACAGCATACGCAATATCAGGTCTGGTATGTGATAAGTAGATAAGTTTTCCTACCAATTTCTGGTACGCTTCCTAGTTAACAACTGGGTCATCTGGATTTTCTTCGAATTTCAAGTTTTGGACAATAGGTGTATCAGCTGGCTTACAGTTTAGCATCCCCACTTCTGCAAGCAAATCAAGGGTATACTTCCGTTGTGATAGAGATATACCTTCTTTTGAGCGTAGCACCTCTATTCCCAAGAAGTATTTTAAGCCACCCAAATTTTTCATCTCAAACTCTTGTGATAATTTCTGCTCTAGCCACTCTATCTCCTCACTATCGTCCCCTGTAATTATCATGTCATCAACATAGATAATTAGAATGGTTACCTTGTCTTGACGATGCTTGTAGAACAGAGTATGGTCAGAATCACTTTGACTGTAGTTGTAGGCTTTCATGGCTTTGCAAAACCGCCCAAACCACGCTCGGGGGGACTGTTTTAATCCATACAGACTCCTTTCTAGCTTACACACCAACTTCTCTTGTTCTTGGTGAGTGTATCCTGACGGAATGTCCATATAGATCTCCTCCTCCAGATCGCCATGCAAAAACGCATTTTTCACATCAAACTGGTGTAAAGGCCAGTCCAGATTTGCTGCAAGAGACAATAAGACTCGAACTGTGTTAAGTTTAGCAACTGGAGAAAAAGTTTCTTAGAAATCAATCCCATATGTCTGGGTGTACCCTTTGGCTACAAGCCGGGCCTTATACCTGTCAACTTTACCTGTGGTATCATATTTTACTGAGAACACCCATTTGCATCCAACTGTTTTCTTGCCACTTGGCAATGTCACCAACTTCCATGTTTTTGTGGTCTCCAAAGCTTTCATTTCTAGTTCCATTGCTTCAACCCACTTAGGATCGAGCACTGCCTCTGTTACACTGGTGGGTACTCGAATCTTTGATAATTCCTCAGTAAAATTTCTCACCATGTTGGACAACCCGACTGTACTAGTGTAATTGGATATGGCATATCCTTCTTGGCTATCACCATATGTTATATATTGTTTTGGTAGTACATTTCGGGTGGTTCGCATAGGGTACCGTCTAATAGGATTATGATTTAGGGAACTTACCTCGGGGACATCCTCTGGAGAACTGGAGCGTGGTATTTCTTCCTCCTCATCAGACTGTATCACTTCATCTTCCGATCGGCTGTCCTCAGGTCCTAGGACACGGTCCGTGTCACCCTCTGCACGGTCCGTGTCATCTTCTGTACGGTCCCTGTCTTCTTCTGTACGGACCGGATCACCATATGTTCGGTCCGTGTCAGTCTGTGTTCGGTCTGTGTGGCTGTCCACACGGTCCGTGTTATCATGTGCGGTTTCCCACCAAATCGCTGGATTTTCCTCCTGAACTGATCCCTGCTGGTCCCGAAAATAGGACTCACTTTCCAAAAAAGTCACATCCATTGTCACATAGGTCTTTCCAGTTTCTAAATCAACACATTTATATCCTTTTTGGTGATTTCCATACCCGACAAACATGCACCTAATTGCGCAAGGGTCTAACTTGGTTCTTTTCTCCCTTGGGACATGGACATATGCTACACACCCAAACACTTTAGGTGCCAGATTTAGAGCGGAGGGAATTTGCACAAAAGAGGAAAGTTTTTGTAAAGGAGTAAGGAATTTTAGTGTACTAGATGGCATTCGGTTCATAAGATACACAACGGTAGATATGGCATGATTCCAGAAATTCTGGGGTACATTATTTTCAAATAACAGAGATCTAGCAATTTCCAAAATATGGCGATTTTTCCTTTTTGCCACACCATTTTTTTGAGGGGTACCGACACAAGAAGTTTCATGTATAATACCATTAGTTTTGAAAAAAATTTCCAAGAAGGTATTTACATACTCCCCCCCCCCCCCCCATTGTCACTTCTAAGAATTTTAATCGTCTTTCCAAATTGTCTCTGAATTAGATTTGAAAATTCCACAAAACAGTTTGGAACTTCACTTTTATGTTTCAAGAGGTATAATCATGTCATTCTAGTACTATCATCAGTGAAAAGAACAAACCACCTTTCCCCGTCTACAGAATTAACTGGGGTAGGGCCCCACACATCAGAATGGACCAAATCAACAAATTCCAAATCTTTATAACAAACACTAGGATAAGAAGTTCTGTGACTTTTACTTCGAATGCAAGTTTCACATTGAATTTCAAAGTTTGATACACCAACCCATAAAGAAGGAAAGCTCTTTTTCATATACCCAACAGACGGGTGTCCTAACCTCTTATGCCACAACAAAATATTGTCTCCTTGAATGCTTTTATTCGCGAGACACGCAAAACCAGTACTCAAGTCTTCGAGGTGATACAGTCCATTGCGCTTAATACCACGCCCAAGTATCTCCTTCGTTAGGATGTCCTGAAAAATACAAAAATTTGGATACATTAAAACTGCACCATTTAGGTCTTCAGCTAATCGGCCCACTGATATAAGCTTTGTGGTCAAAGATGGTACGAGTAGAGTGTCTTTCAAACACAAAGATTCAGACACATTTACAGTTCCTGATCCTATAACCAGTGAGGGAACTCCATTTGCATTCACGATTTCTTTCCGGTTAGATTCCCCAATTCTATCAAGATCTGACTTTACATAAGTCATGTGGTCGGTTGCCCCTGAATCTATCACCCATTTGTCTAAATTATGTGTAATAAAGACTTTACCTTTGCCAGTCGAACTTTCTGTACCTTCGACATGAGTTGCGAGTGTCAGAGTTCCTTGACCTGTACTGGCTTCTGCACGGTCCGTGCATCCTGCCAAGTGAACCTGTCCCTTCTTGTTCCCTACTGCATTTTTCTCTTTCAAATCCTGCAACCAATCTGGGTACCCATGCAGTTGAAAACATGTTTCTCTGGTGTGCCTCGGATTGTTGCAGTGAGTACACCATTTTCCCTGTTTTGTTCCAGATTTAAGAGAGAGTGATACCTCTGGTGCACGGTCCGTGTACCGACCTGCACAGTCCGTGTACTGACCTGCACGGTCCGCACCCTTCATCGCCATGACTGCAGGGTTGAAGGTGTTGTCGCTGCCGCACATCACTTTCTGCCTCATCTCCTCCCGTCTGACCCTGGAATACGCCTGCTCGACAGTTGGCAGAGGCACGGTTTGGATGATATCTGCTCGAGTACTATCTAGACTGTCGTCTAATCCGGCTAGAAATTTGTATACCCGATCCTGTTGAACCCACGAGTTATGCTTCTCAATGTCCTCCGTGTTGGGATTTCACGTGTATGCCTATGTGGTGAGAATTTAAAATTTTCCCATCACCACTTGGCTCAATACACAAAGGATCTTATTTTAACGACAAAAGCGAACAAGATTTTCTTCAACAAACTAATGTGTACTAAATTAAGATAAATTATCTCATCTAATTTATTGCAGAAAAAAGGATAAAACATTTACCTAAAGAGATTGTCAAATCTCTTGATGGAGAGCAGCCGGTTTCCCTTCTAGATCTCGTGTTCTTCTCAAAAATGCCTCTTAGTTCACCTTGAACCTAAACAACGAACTTACACACCTCTTTGATAGATGGATGTGAAGTTCAAGGCTTAGATCCAACCACCTAATGATCTTCAAATCAACAAGCTATTTGATTTCTTAGTGGCTAAACCTAACAAGAAGAGATGAGAGAAAAATGTGTAATTTTCGGTCAAGTAAGGAAGCACCTTCTTAGTATTTTGGCTCAAGAGGAATTTCGGCCAAGGAAGAAGAGCAGAATTTTTCTCACATATTTCCTTAATTACACCCCTTAAAATAGGCAATGGGTTATGGCTATCATTTGTGTAAAGTTTGAACTATTTACACAATTGCCACTAGCCTTATTTAGCTATTTTATCATCTCTAATCTCATCTTGTGATTGGTTTAATAAATTAATTTATGAACAAATAATATTAATCATATTATTCAATTATGCAATATTCTTATTATTCTTATAATGCATTCAAACATTATACCAAATAATATTTGCATAACTTCACAAATTTATTTATGATCTAAGCATGTCATATTATGACATTTTATTTTAGTATTTAATCTCATGTATTTTATCTAATACATCATTATGAAATATAAAATACTTATTGTTTCTCTTCAGTTGGTGTGACTGTACAGATGATCTATGTCATCTTGGCAATAATATAAAACTTTATATTATTGACTATAAGAGGTTCTATCATTACATTATAGTTATCCAAACGACATAGTAATTATTTACTCAATCCACTAATTTCGTGTCTATCCTTGTCACATGATATTATGAATAATATGCAAAATAGGATCGTGTCATTCTTGCATTATATTCTTTTATTGGTCTCTCAAGTGAATTATAGTTATAACTACATCAGTTATATTGCATGCGATATAATTTCACTTTACCAAGGGGCCCAGTAATATTATAACTCAAATTGAGGGACAATGATAATATTAACATATAGATTTCTCCCGCACAAGTTGTACACAACGAACTACTATTTTATTTATATCATAAGATATAATTTAAATAGCAATCACATTATATACTTCTCATGTGAAAAACCTACATATCTCATATCTAAGATTCCGAAGACACAATGGAAACATTAATGACACAAAACACAATTCATATAATGTTCCATTCATTTAGGTCATGTTCAATATATAAAATACATATTTATATATTCATGTTATTAAATGATAATGCTTTATCAACATTTATAGAACTTCAATGTACTTTAATCAACATGACAATCTTCCTCGGTAATTAATATTCCTCCTTAATTACCACGATTGTGAACATATTTAGTGATCAAATGTTTCTCATCTTTGGAGTTCTATAGTTGAAGACCAAGAGCATCTTCTTGAACACTTCCAAAGATATAACATATAAATCTCAAGGAACATGAATAATAATATTCATCATGAACAACATATAAATTATTATTAAAAAGATAACTTTCAAAACACACATCCTTCACTCCGTGCATACCATAGGGTTTGGCCGTCGAAAATCAATCTCCTTCCACAGCCCCTGCAACTTATTGTAATACTTTTCCAAAGATCCACCTGATTGTTTCAACTGGTGGACCCTTTGTTGAAGGTCATAGATTTGAGATGAATCACAGCCATCAAAGAAGGTGATAGCCAAGGCGTCCCACACCTCCCTTGCTGTGGAATATCGATGAAAATTCCCGATAAAACTTGAGTCGAGAGAATTGAGAATCAAACCTTTTACCATTGAGTCATGCATCTTCCATTGTTCGTATCCAGGAGTGCCGACGAGCGGTGCTTGTTTCTCTCCACGTACGTAACCCAGCTTGCCCTTGCCTGCCAGGTGTGTCTCCATCATGGACAACCATAGCCCATAGTTTGTTCCGTCAAATTTGACAGTTATCGAGTTGACCGGTACTTCGACCGGCATAGCCATCGCCTTCTGGGTGGTGAGAAGTTCCTTCAGCGCTTGAAGAAGTGTCATGTCTGCACTGTGGTCTTGGTCCTTCCCACCTCCTGTCTTAGAGATGTCTTCCATTGCTGGTCTTTAGATCTAGACCCGCTCTGATACCATGTAAAAATCAACCTGCGGAATTCTTATACGGACTGTGTATCACTGGATACGGTCCGTACACGAGTAAACATACACACAAACAGAGAAAGAGAAGAACACAGTATTTAACGAGGTTCAGCACCAACTCGGTGCCTACGTTCTCCACACTCACACACACCTTTTTCTATTTCTTTTTGAATGAATTGTTACAAAGGAGGTAGGAGGGAATATATAGATAAATGCTACCTAATTACTTACTATCTTTTTTCTTATTTTCTTCTATATCTGATACAATCATAATCTTCTAAATGAGAAACAAAATAACTAAGAAAAAACAGGAAAGAAATAAAAGGGCCAGCTGCCACCTTCCTATTCTGTCTGGTGGCGCGCTACACGGTCCGTATATAATTATACACGGACCGTGTATATCTGTTTCAACAAATGTAGCTTGGGAATTTAAATCTGCTCAAATTCGATATCCATAAACAGTATTTCTGAAATTTTGAATCTAGCCGTCTAATTTTTTCTATGTACGCATTTCGAAATAGCTGGTTTTTCTGTACATGTATATCGAAACAGTTTGATAGCTGGATTCCAGATTTCAGGAATTTCAGGGTTACTATTCACGATCTCGAATTTCAACAGATTTGGATCCATAGGTTGGTATAAAATTACAAATTTGATTTTAGGATCGATCTGAACAATTGAAAGTAAAATTAATGAACACATTTTGGATGCACTGTTATGGAGGGAGAACTCGGATACAGTTCTATTTTTTTATTTTTTGCTGTTTTTTTTTTCTTTTACTGTTGTTTAGATTTGAGAGGTTGTATATGATGTTATAAATAAATTTATTTTTTGTAAACTTGGTAATCACTACCAAGTAATTTCAAAATATTGTGTGATTACATTGTGTAAATTAACAAGTTAGTTTTCATATCATTATATCATTAGTTGTAAATTGAACCTTCCAGCAAAACTAAGAAAAATGTCAAGAGAATTAGTTTTGCATGCCACTCCATAGATACCAGGAATTTGTTTGATTCGGTTCCTAAATCAGTTGATTTATTTAGTCGGTTCGTTTTATATATTTACGCGAATAAAAAAAATTATTTGAACAATTGTTAGTTCGTTTCAAATCAGAGTGAAAATATAATAATTACCTATGGACTTACCACAGGAAAAAACAATATAAAACATAACAACATCAACGAAAAAAAATAAAAGAAAAAAAGAAGCAAAATTAAATGAAGTTTGATTTTTTCTACGGAATGTAATAAATGCGGCCCTGCAGAGAAGATAGCTGGTGGGAGTTTATTATTAAATGTTGATGGTGGTTAGGTCACTAATTGGAGTTTGGGTTATGGTGTATAAATCGCTACCTGTCAGCATTACAATTCATTGCATTCAGAAACAGAATGTAGTGAATGCATGCCGAAATTTTTATTAATATCCACAAAAAATATCAAATTTTAAAATCTACACCTCTGAGAAATTACGAAATATGTCTAAACCGTAATTTTTTTTTTACGGAAATTCAGCCTAAAACCGGAAAAAAAAAATTGCAGTTTTGGAATTTCAAACCGCAAAAAACATTGCAGTTTTAGGTTTTGGCGCTAAGTTTTAGGGTTTTTTTTATTATATTTTAATTAAATAGAAATGTTATAATTTATTTATTTATTGTATTGAAATATTGGAAATATTTAATATATTTATTTGAAAATAGATGAAAAACTATATAATTTGATTTATAACATTTTTCAGGCCGGATTTTTTGCGGGTGTAAGAAAAATTAAAATATTTCTTTATGTGTTATTGAAAAAAATAAAAATATTTTGAATCTGAGTTATTGATCCCTGTTCAAAACTCACTTCTAAGTAAATACAAAAAATATTGTGATCCTTCTATTTTCAAAAAAACAAAAAATATCTCTGACAATTCTCTGACAAAAATTTCTCTAAAAAACATTTTCTCACAAATTTTTTGTTTTTTCGAAAATAGAAGAATCCAAATATTTTCTGTATTTATCTAGAAGTGACTTTTGAACCAGATCAATAACTCAGATTCAAAAAATTTTATTTTTTTCAATAACACACAAAAAAATATTTTAATTTTTCTTACACCCACAAAAAATCCGGTATGAAAAATGTTGATCCGGATTATTTGTCACAGTCTTTCTAATAAATCAAATTATATAGTATCCCATCTATTTTCAAAATATATATAAAATATTTCTAATATTTCAATACCAAAATTAAATAAATTATAACGTTTATGTTTAATTAAAAAATAATAAAAAACCTAAAACTTAGTGCCATGTTAAACATATTGAAATTGGGGTTTTAAAACCGTGAATTTAATTCACGGATTTTAGCCTACAACCGCAGTTTTAATTTTCAATTTTACGAAACCGTGGATTTGTTCTGCGGTTTTGAGATGACTCAACCGTAAATTAAATTTGCGGTTTTGGGGCCTAAAACCGTGAAATAAAACTGCGGTTTGGATATTTTTCGAAATCTTGTCAAACAGGATGTAGAATTCGAAATTTATTATTTTTTTTGGATATTAATAAAAATTTCAGGAATGCATGTTTTATTTTATCTTCCGTTGGTTTCTTCTTTGTTTTAAAAACAAAGTTAAAACCTATATTCTTATAATTTATTACCAGTATTATGCTTGTACGTTGCAACATAAATATATTATAAAAGGATAAAAAAGAAATCTCTTACAAAATGACATATTTTCATAAAAAAAAATAGACCAATAAAAAGAATAATTATTCAAAAATAAAAATATAAACCAACATATTCTCGTGCAAATATAAAACTCATTCTTTAATAACATACCTATAAATTTCTTTTTACTGGTACATACTAAATTTTTTTTTGTTATGTTACTTAACGGGATACAAGAGGAAAAAAAAAAAAAAAAGGTCATCAAAATAAATTTTATTATTTGTTGTTGTCATATTATGATGCGTCCGGACTAGTATGACATCAGTGTCATATGACACTAACTCCAAAATTGATTGAATAGACTTTAAACGACTAATTCAAATCGTTCAACCCGATTTACTTTACGAGTGATGCATTTACATGCAATTTTTTTATATTTTCGAGTTATTTTAGTATCAAATCAAGCGGTAAAAAATGTTGAAAAATGAATGTATTAAAATTAACTTAAAAACTCAAACATTTGACCGCTTGACTTGATAATAAATAAATTCGAAAAATTATAAAATTTGTATGTAAACGCACAACTAATGAAGTAGATCGGTTTGAACGGTTTGGATTCACTGTTTGAAGTCGATTTGATAGGTTTTGGAGTTGGTACTATATAGGCTGAAATGACACTGATGTTATATTAGCCAGACTCTATTATGACACCTTCTATTATTATATTATGACTCTTGTTATTGTTATATGGGTTATCCTCCTCTCCTTAAAATTTATATGAATTTGTGTAATCATGTTTACTTAAATGAGATCATTAAATGACAAATAGTATTCCTTAAATGATATAAAAATGAGAAAAATGAAGACATGACCAATCAATTATCAATCAATTCAAAATTTTATTAAATGACATTTAAAAAATAAAAAGAAATCATTACCAATCAGAAATCGAGTGTCTAACACTCAGATAAGGGGGTTTAAAAAGTTTTCGAAAAAATAGAGAAAAGGATGAAACATAGATTATGTAAGATAGAGAGCATTGGAGAGGTGTCGGCGAGTACGTGTCTAAACAAATTTAATTTCTACACGTAAAAAAACATAAAAAATAGTAAAATACATAGAATAAAAAAAAGGCAGACTATTTGATTGGAGAGCTGATATTCAATCTAAAATTTCATCTTTTAATCACAGCCGTTAGCGAATCAGGACATCTACGTACTTAATATAAAATAAGAGATTTAAAATATTTTTACAACTTTTTAACAATATTACAATTATACTGCTCAATTATATAACCTCTAAAATAACACTTCTACCATTATAATATATGTTAAAGATTTTATTCGGCTACAAAGAGGAGAAAAGAGACATTGTAAACTAATTTCACTAATGATGGATCTATTTTCGTTTTCTCTCTATCTCTCTCATTTTTAGAGAGAGAAAGATAGAGCTAAAAGAAGAAGAAGAAACTCCTCTTTTTCTTAAAAGAAAATGAGCAAATTTGAATCCATTGATGATAAACTCTCTTACAAAAATTCTTAACATATAAAATAAAATAAACATGATAAATAGCCCGGCAGATTGAAAAACAATGTGGATCATAACATAATAATATCATACACCTTCAAACTACTACAACAATGTCTATTTATTTTGTGTTACTTGTTTTCTCTTTTGGTTCAAAATGAGGAGCAAGACATTATATTTATACTAGTTCTAAAAATACCTAGATACTTCTGAAATATCAATAATTCTAGAATGTTTCTAACAAACTTTGTAAATTCAGTAGGAATTTCATTAATATACTTGACTCTTACAAAAAAGTTATAATTATAAATTTTAAGTTGGACAAGCATTGTGAACTGCGGGCTTACTGTAGTGGTACAAGCCTCATCTTTCTACTAAAAAGTTGCAAGTTCAATTCTCGAAAATAACATCTAAAATATACTGGAATATACTATAGCCTTTAATAATTAAAAAAAGCTGGACAAGCATTGTATCCTCAACGATATTAATTTTTTATATATTTTGCAACCTCAATTCAGTTTGCTGAAATTTGAATCTAAATTTTCATTATAAAAAAATTATCAGTCACGACTTTCAAAAATTATTGGAGTCTGGAGTTTGTATCGTGTTCAAAAGTAGAATTTGTATTTACTAATTCAAGTCTTCAGATCGATATCTTTTTGAAGCGAACATCATTTAAATTGTTCATCAACACAAAAAAAATAGCAAGTATTGATTAGTTGTAAAGTTGGTGACGAAATCTCTGCATGCAACCCACGAAACGAATTTGGGTACAAGATGTGAAGTCGCCTAATTATTTATTTATTTTTAAATAAAGACAAAGTCTTTCAAAATGCACCATAATTTTTGTGATCCAATATACTCCACATTATTTATCTCTATTTTCAAAGTCCGAACAGTCGATCTAAACCGTTCAACATGATCTTCATAATAAAATATGTTTGGAGACCAAATTTTATATTTTTTAGAATTTTTTTACTATTTTTTAGATAGGTACAATATCACCTTTTTAAGGAGATTCTGGACCATCCGATAAAGTGATATTGTACCTATTTAAAAAAATAGTAAAAAAATTCTAAAAAATATAAAATTTGGTCTCCAAACATATTTTATTATGAAGATCATGTTGAACGGTTCGGATCGACTGTTCGGACTTTGAAAATAGAGATAAAGGATGTGGAACATATTGGAGCACAAAAATTATGGTGCATTTGAACCCTCCTCTATGAAAAATTAGATTTTGACAATATCATAATATTGATTGATACCAAAAGTTTAAATAGCGTTTATCGCGTCATAGCGGAACGGCTGAAAAAACAGCGCTATAGCGCGCTATATGGCCATAGCGTCATAGCTTTTTTGGTCCGAAAATGCTATAACGGCGCTATAGCGCGCTATTTAGAACTTTGATTGATACTGAAGTTTGTAAAACTGGTTAATTTCTGTTCTTTGTTTTTGTGTGAAGGTTGTAAGACAGATTAATTTCGTAAGGAAATCGGTAGTTATGCCACTTCTATTAAAAAAAATAACAATATCATAATATTCTTACCAATAGAGATGTGTACTGAAAATGGATCTCGTACAAATTTATTTATACATTACAAATATATTTCTAATTTTCTTTTTTTTTTCTTTTTTTATGAGTAGGATGGACTCCTAATTGTCGGCAATACATATGACACATCAGAACTAATGTTTTAAAATGCGGTTTCTATGCGGTATGCGGAAGGCCACCGCATACCGCATATACAGTATGCATACCGCATATACGGTATGCGGCCGTATATGCGGATTTTTATGCTGACTTATATATGCGGGTTTTAAAATGAGAATTAATATATATATATATATATATAAAAGTATTCGGTAATATGAGGTAATATGCGTTATGCAGTAATATGCGGTAATATGCATTATGCGGTAATATACGGTATGCGGTAATATGCGGCCGAATATGCAGTCGAATATGCGGCCGCATATTAGACAGCATATTGATTTTCCATGCGGTTGCCAACCGCATACGAATATGCGGCCGCATGAACCGCATTTTATTACGCTGATCAGAACTCAAGACAGAACACAAAAAACCCTAAGATTTAGGGCAAGTTTAGAGTGTGTTTAACAGGTATATGTCTATGTTACAATTAATTAGACATGAGAACCTTATAGTTGCGTATACATTAATGTGACAAAGTGAGCTTCTGTGCAGAGACACTACTTAAATTAGATCGCAATCTTTTTTAGTTGGGGTTTTCCGTGTCGTATCGAAATCCGTCGAATATCTTATTTTAGTTCTATCTTTGTCAAAATTTATACCAAGCAGATGTAACTATATATGAGTGAGTCTATGGTACTATCCATAGCACGGATTGGTCCGTACTACGGATTAATATTTTCTTTTTCAAAATTCTAACGGTCGATCCGAAACGTTCAACATGATTTCCATATAAGAATATACTTGTGAGTTAAATTTTTATTTTTAAGAATTTTTTTACTATTTTTTTTTAGATAAATAGAAAATCACTGTTTTTGGATGGTCCAGAATTTTCAGATCAAGTGATTTTCTATCTATTTTAAAATATAGTAAAAGAATTTGAAAAAATATAAAATTTAGTCTGCAAGTACATATTCATATAGAGATCACATTGAACGGTTCAAATCGACTATTAGAATTTTTAAAATAAAAATATAACTCCATAGTACGGACTAATCCGTGCTATGCATAGTACCATAGACTCACTCATTATATATTAATTCAAATAATCCCGTAAATCTAACCCGGCAGCGTAAATTTTAACATTAATAAAACAGTTTAGGCTGAGCATCTGACAGATTTCGTTCCAATGTCGATTGAAACTAGGGGTGTCCATTGGGTTCGGTTTTAACGGTTCATTTTTCCGGTTAATGAATCGGTACGGTTCATTTTTTTAAATCGGTTTAATAGTCGCTTTGGTTGTTACAAATTTTAAACCGTTTAGACCGAACCGACCGAAATTTTTAAACCCATCACCCGTCCGAACCAAACATTTTAAGAAATTCGAAAAGTATGACATAATGTATATTGCTTGGTTCGGTTTAAATTAGTTAAACCGAACCAAACAAACATTTTAAATTCATCTTTAAAAAAATTAAAAAAATAATTAGTTTTATGATTAATACTATATTTCGGTTCAATGAACAAACCGAAATTTACAAATTCTTATTTGTTCGGTTCAGTTTGGTTCTTATTCTATATCGGTTTGGTTTGATTTGATTTTGAAAACCAAATAAAATTTTAATTTGTCTATTTTAATTCAGTTTGGACCGAACCAAACCGATAAACACCACTAACTGAAACCCCTCATCTCCCCGTAAATTAAAATTAAACTGCAAGATCGTCTCTTGTTTAAAAAGGGCCCATTAAGGCCCAACAGAAGCAAATGTTACGCATATAACATGCATATATCTTATTTTGTTGATGCAACATATACATCACATAAATAAATTGAATTCGAACTTTTCTAATCTAGGTAATTAAGAAACCAGTAAGACTTCTGAGGTGGTTTTTACACTCTAGTAAGATGGGAATTAAAAATTCATCACAATCTGGAGTTCCGAGCGGCTGAAATAATTTCTAACATTTACATGTATTAATTTTGTTTGATGTTCAGAATATCAAATTTCTTATCCTCTATGTTTCAACCAAGTGAATGATATAAATTTATAACATTTTTAGGTTACTCAAATATAAAAGACTAATTAAGTAGTCATTTTAGTGAGCTAATGTGTCACTGGAGTAAAGAAAGGTTATTGTTTCGTCTACCACGTCTCTTGGTGAGAATATATATATATAGTATGTAGTTAACCTTGGAAATAGTTGAGAAGGTTGAATAATGTGACATATATAACATATATATATATATATATATATATACAGAGAGAGAGAGAGAGAGAGAGAGAGGTTGGCTAATATCATAACGTTATAACTTCGGCCGAAGTTATAACGAGTCGTTTTTGCAATTTCAAAATCCAAACAACCGATCCGAACCGTTCAACATGTTCTAAATATTGAAATGTGCTTGGAGACTAAATTTTACATTTTTTGGAATTTTTTTACTATTTATTAAGCCACTTTGAAAATACTGATCCGGTGGTCTAGAAAATTTTACTGTTTTTTACTATTCACAGTAGATCTGCGATTTTCAAAGTGGCTTAATAAATAGTAAAAAAATTCCAAAAAATGTAAAATTTAGTCTCCAAGCACATTTCAATATTTAGAAAAAGTTGAACGGTTTGAATCGGTTGTTTGGATTTTAAAAACTAATAAACGACTCGTTATAACTTCGGCCGAAGTTATAACGTTAGGACATTAGCCGGTCTCTATATATATATATATATAGGAGGGATCAAGTTACAACAAAGTTACTATAACCATTTTCTACATTTTGAAATTCCAAATTGTCGATCCAAACCGTTCAACATGATCTCCACAATAAAATGTGCTTCCAGATTAAATTTTACATTTCTTTGAACTTTTTTTACTATTTATTAAGATGGTACAAAATTAAATGGTCTGAATTTGACTAGTTTTTGTAAAATACTTAATAAATAGTAAAAAAATTCAAAAAATGTAAAATTTGATCTGGAAGCACATTTTATTGTGGAGATCATGTTGAACGTACGGTTTGGATCAACGATTTAGAATTTCAAAATGTAGAAAATGGTTGTAGTAACTTTGTTGTAACTCAAAATTGTTGTAACTTGATCCCTCCTCATATATATATATTTGAATTTCGTAGTCTTTTTATCTTCCTGAAATATGAATATATATAGTTCTTAATTTAATCTCTTTAAGGGTATTATAATCTTAGCGTTGGTGCACTCGAAGTGTGAATTAGTGATCAGTTCTATTACTTGCACACCTCATAATTAATTAATGACAGATAATTAATAACTCTAGTGAACGATATCAGTAATTGTAGCCTTTAACAAAGGTTTTATTTTTATTTTTTTAAATAGTGAATATTTCCACTGATTTCATATAGAAACCATATGAACCTAATCGGTACCTAAATTAGGTACAAAAATCAGATACAAGAGTCATATATCGGAATTTACATAAGCACTAGAAACTATCTAAAGCAGCCAAAATATCATATCTAAATAACCTAAAAACACCAAAATACCATATCCAAATAACCTACAGCAGCCAAAATACCATATCCAAATAACCTAAAAGCACCAAAATAACCACAGTTCACCTTTAACAAAGGTTTTAATATAAGATGATATACGTACTTGGATTGCTTGGAGAGATGTAATGCTCGGGAAGAAAAGATATAATTAAGACGTTCGTTCAATAATTAAGTCGCGATCCTAACTCGATCGCTTCCGCATATTGAAAGGTAATATGTTTATTAATTGTACGTATTTAATTACCAACATAATCAAACATAGACAACCTGTTGTGTTTAATAGGATGAATTTTTTAATTAGATTCATGAGATATTTGTATTAAACGATTCAGATACCGAGTCATGTTTATGAAATAATTATACTATGTGATCTTGCATATGCGGTCCATACGATTGCATTTTAAAGTACTATATATAACAGAAGTTTTAGTAAATATTCATAATTGGAAGACTTAATTTTATTTTTATCTCATAAAAAAGAAAAAAAGAAAAATAAGGTCTCTCTCTCTCTCTCTCTCTCTCTCTCTCTCTCTCTCTCTATATATATATATATATATATATGGCAGGGATCGATGTGATCGAACTCACCAAACCCAAACAGCATTATCGACATGGTACCTGAGATGTTGGTACCGATCGAGCATTATATAGTCATGGGATGCCTTTGTATAGATGGAGAGCAGACAACCATGTGCTGGTTCTTAAATGATAATGTTGGTTACCAATTGCAGTTTGGTTGTAGCGCTTTGAAGCAGGTACAGACTGGTAAATTTACAATTAACCTGCACCGGCACTGGTACGACGAGAAGATGTGACAAGCAAGTCGGTTTACTTTAATTTTATAATTAATCACTTCTGGACATGGTAGTTATATACTTGTACTTATATATAACATAGATAGGATAAAATAATGAAAATGGTTCACTTCTCCGGTTCTCTCTCTCATTACTTCGCCAAGGATCAATGCAGCAATTAATGCTATTATTATATGATCATCTGCTAAAGGTTTAGTGTACCTCATAATTTTCAGTTTAGTTGATAAATACAGAGTATATATTAATTGCATTCTAAGAGATGAGGAAAAAAAAATTAATATCCTTTAGTTAAAATCTATCCAATGATCCAAAGATGATGTTCTGCCATGACTATTTTTCTCAGGGGCGGATCCAATTAAGCCCAGGGTAGGGCAACTGCCCTACCCTGGAAATTCAAAACTAGTTTACAAGAACTGAGTTTTGGGCCTTTGCCCTACCCTAGAAATTAAGATTGCCCTACCCTGAGTCTTGATGTGAGCCCAACAATCTAATATGTTTTAGATAGTCCAACAAAATAAATGGATAGCCCAACAAATTATAATTATAATATGTGCGCTGTCACTGATCCAGAAAGAAGAAACGAAAAAAAATAACGCTGCTCTCTCTCTAATTCTCGGAGCTCTCCTCTCTCTCTAATTAGAGATTGAATTTGTGCTTAGTAATATTGAATTATCACGTCTTAGAACTCTAATTAATTGGTATATTGAATTATTAGATCTTAGAAACTACTAACTGGTACATGAATTATTAATCTTTTCCATTAATAATTTCTAGTATAAAATGGGTTTGAACCCGATTAGCTATTTAAACCCGATTCGATAATTTCTTGCCCTACCCTAGTGAAAATCCTGCATCCGCCCCTGATTTTTCTTAAAATTAAAATATAGCGTAATAATAATAATATATACATACAAAGACATTTTTTAATGGCAAAATGTTGAAACTTACCTACTTTAGTTTTCCGTTTTGCAAACTATTTTTTTAAGCACGAGAGAAAGGTTTATAGTTATTAAATCACTCCAAATTATGTTTAATGAATGTCAAACTTGAATCTCTCGCATAAAAGGTATGATCTATTAATTACATATGTTTTGAGAAAGAAAAAAAAACCCAGCGGTTAATTTTTTGGGATTTATCAAAAAGAGAGCACAAGTATTTTCTTTGCTAACATTGTTCATCTCAAAAACAAAATTGTAGTTGTTATCAGTATCATTTTTTTAGGAGAACGGAGTCGGTCCGATGCCCATCGGACCTACTTTTAGGTTCAACGAGCATGATGACCGTCCGATCTAATTTAAGATTTGTGTGCACAAAAATTGAAACAGATGTGCACGAAAGTTTAAAGCGTTCGCACAAATCTTAAAGCAAATCGACGGTGATTAAACCCATCGAACCAAAGTAGGTCAGGTGCCCATCGGACCTACTCTCAAGTGTTTTTTTAGAACAGCTGATCTCAAAAGCAGAATGATGCTGTTAGTACAGCAGATATTAAGTGATGATGAGTGACTATTTTGCAGCTCACTGACATGCGGTCCTACAGATACTGGGTATGCTAAATAATAATATTCCATAGTTTCTCTCTTTTTCTTTGCCACTGAATTTTATAGGTTTTTAAATACAATAGATGTGAAGATGGTTCATATTTTTCAAGTCTGAGGCCCAATGAATATCTTTGAATCTCGTTTCTTTCTGAGAGAGCTAAAAAGAGCTAGCAAGGCCCAATATCTCTCATAATTTTAGATTACAGGCCTGCTGGTACATTAATTATATACCAAATCATTTTTTACTGACAAAGAAAAAAGTAAAAGAGATTAAATTAACTAGTTAAAAGCATAAGGATATTAATTGAGAACTTATATATTATGAATAACTAGTTTATTATTTGATAACAGGAGCACACTATCACTGCACACAACCGCAGTGGTGGCAACACTAGGATAACAAGAAAGAGCAACAATATATAGAACTACAAAAATATACTTTTAGACGATGCATTATAATCCCCTTATTTCTCTCTTTCTCATTAGCCTTTTCTCTGAGCTCAGCTGGATGAATTAGTGCACCCTGCAAGAAATATAAAAAAAAAAAATTAGGTACTACGGTATAATTTCAACGTGAAAATTTTCCATAAAAAAAAAAAATGGTTGCATTTATGTATAGGATTATGAAATCTAGTAAAACCATGTTCTGTCAATGCTTATCAATGATATGTGTGCCCAAATGAACATGCCCACAAATGAAATAATGTTGGCACACTTACTTGGAGCAGTCAGTGGAGGTGCTAATGGCATATGGTACGCTCACGCCGCACTTGCCAGGGAGGCCAGCGGCAGCTTTGGCATTGACGGTAGTTCCCTTGGCAAGGTTTTTAAGGCAGTTGCACACCGACTGGCGGTCGGCACCGGTCGATGCCATCGAATTCAGGCTCTTGACACCAGCTGCAGCACTGCGCAGGAGGGCTGCCCTGACCGGTGCGGGCATACGACATGCACTGGGCAAGAGCTGACGCCACCTGGCCACATGATATTGCTGCATTTGTGGTGTGTGGTCCGGTCAGGAGGAGAATGGTGATGGTTACGGCAGCGATAGCACGGATATCAAAGCTAGCCATGATTTTGTTGTTGCTGTGAGGCAATAATGATTTGAAGTTTCTTAATTAGAGAAGACTCAGAAGAGTGTGATATATATGAGCTAGTTGAGTTCGGAATTGTTGTGATTTAAGAGGTGAATGTAGGAGGGTTTATATAGAGCCATCCGCCATGATCGTCATGCATGAATTAATGCGTACAACTGTATTCATCAAAATTTATTGGGAGATCAAACCTAAATTTGAATATGTAATAATGGTGTTCTGGTTGTGTTCTGTATGATAAGAGCATCTCCAATGCAGCAAATTAAAAACAGTTGTAAAGCACTATTTAAAAATTAAGTTTTTTTAGTTTCTTAACCCCTCCATCTCAAAAATTGGGTCAGAGCCAATAGGAAAGAGAACAAAAGAGTCAAAGCCAATAGAAAAGAGAGAGAGTGCCAACATGTCCAAAAGAAATCGTTTGCTTTATAAGCAAATTTGTTTTTTTTTAAAGTAGCCTACAACCCAACAATTATATTAGCAATTGACACATCAGATTAGCAATTTAAAAGAAATCACCATTGTAGATGCTCTAACTATAGTCTTTTTTCATAAGAAGGTCGTTTGAAGTAATTATCATAGGTAATACTACAACATGTATATAAAAATGTATTAACAAAATAAAAACCTACAACAGGTACATAACAAAAAAAAAACAAAAAAAATACAAGAACATCAAGTGAAACATGAAATTTTTTATTTACTCCATGGAAAATGTTTGTGCATTGGGTTAACTTAAGTAAACAACAATAATTAATTTCGTTGATAATTAATTTTTTTATCACCAATTATCTTTCTCAATACCAAAATATGAATGGTTAGAGGTTCTAAGTGGAGTTATACCAACAATTATAAAAGAAAACCCAAGTTTCAATAGTTATACTAATTAGATGAATTGGAAATGAAAATTACTACATCTCACTAAACTAGCTACAACAATGCAAGCAATCTACTGAATGCGCGCAGTTACAATAAATATATAGCCCTGCTAACTACCTCACTTACAAGGAAATTTTTTATCTATAGAAATTATTAAATCCAGATGTACAAAAATAGAAAGAGTGCGTTATTTCCAACAAATATAGAAAGATCTGACTTAATGAGTCCGATTCAAATATATGGATCAGACTCAATGGTCCAGATCTATCGATATATTTTATTTTTTTTAAATAGACGTTGATAGGAAAATCTGGAATATGGATGTCACAGAAAATCAAGTTAGAATTGGATCGGCTTCAACGAGGAAAGATCCAATTCTGAATTGATTAAATGTAACAGCTACCGATTCTTCTTTTGTATCGAATTTAAAAAATAAAAATATTTGGATATGATTCATTGAGTCTGATCCACTTATGATCTGATGAAATGTGGCACTTGCATTTCTCCTTTTCAACCGTTCTAAAAAAATATAATATATCGATGGATCTGGACCATTGAGTCCGATTCATATATTTGAATCGGACTCAATGAATCATATCTTTCTATATTTATAAAAAACGAGATACTCTTTTTGTCTTCGTACATCTAAATTTAATAATTTCTATAGATAAAAAATCTCCCACTTACAACAATCCGTACAAACTTTAAATGTTGCTTGAATTACATCTCTTTTAGAAAAACAACATAGTGCATAAAAGGGAAACATAGAAAAGAAAACTAAACGTAAGCCTAGTTGATAGATTATCTATGGACAAGTACATATATATGGACATAATTAATTAAAAAATGTGAAATCCTACTAAAACCATACATGTTATAAATTATTAACCGTACAAATGTTAAGTAGTACCAATTGAAATTAATCAGATCACAAGAAATAACTAGAACGGTCTAAACACCATGATTGAACAAAAAAAAGGAAAATGAAAATAACATACAGCCAAGAAACCAAAATCCAATGTGCCATTATGCCATAAGAAAAGGGAAAATACAACTTGTGAAGAAAGAGAGCAAATGGAAAAAAAAAAAAACACTAAATAAAATTTTGGACAGAAAGTATATTATCCCTAATTAACTACATTTTTTCTTATTTCAAAACAAAATCTCTTCAAAAATGAAAACTTGTATTGAATGTCAATTGCAACAATAAGAGAACTATAGTTTTAGTTTGAATTTTTTTACTAAAGACGTTCTTTTACAAGGTGAAATATTCATTGTCGTTTTTTTTTTTCTTATAGCAACTATTATGATTTCATTTTCAGAACGTGTACTAAATTAAACTTAAGTTTAATTAGTTTTTTTTATAACAGCTACAATGACCTCTCTTAGTTATTAATGTGAGTCCAAAGTAATTTATGTTTAATTAATTTTTAATGTTCAAGGTTGTAATTGGAAGATCACAAGCGGGAGAGCAAGTTGGATCCGATGCCCATCGGACTCAAATTTGGGTCCGATGGGTTTCGGGACCGTCCAATCTGCTTTCAGAGCCGTGTGCACGAATTTTAAAGCAGACGTAAAATTTGTGAGCACGAATCTTAAAGCAGACCAAACGGTTATCGAACCCATAAAACTCACTTTGAGTCTGATGGGCTTGGACCCAAATTGACCTCCACAAGCGGATGTATCTTTTGATCTTTTCCAAATAAAATTGTCTGAAAATTCAAAATACAAATATGAAAGTTGTTATGTTTTTCATAGGAATATGATTTATGTTGCGTCTTTTTTTAAGAACGGGACTCTTTTTTCTGTTCATAGAGATGGTAAGTTCCGGTATGAAAAGTTTCTCTTTTTTATTTCTCAAATTTCAGTGATAAATTTTTGAAGAACAAGTGAGATTCAAAATCAACGTGGATCGTATTTTTTTTTTATTTAAAAGTATAGTAAATATTTTGTCAGAAAGGAGATAGATGGTACATTTTTAAATGTCATAGAAAAAAATTAAATTATTGATTTGGTCCTTTAAATTTGGTCACAAATATTCGAAATATAAAGGAATTTATTTAGGTATTGACGTACGCTTGCCTTCTTTTCGGATTTTCTTTGTCCAAAATGGTAATCTACAATTCTTTAAAAAAAAATGTCAAAAAAAAATTGAATCAATGATATAGTTACTTTCAGAAATAATCGTCTAAAAATAAAAAATACAGATTGCTATGATTTTACAGAAATATGATTTATGTTGCGTCTTATTTTAGGAATCTCTTATAAATAATTGGGTGCATCTTCAGCATTCACTTAAAAAACAACGGAATTTATTTCTAATTTTTATTAAAGAAGGTAGGTTCCAGGATTAAAAAAATAATGTTTTTATTTCTAAAATTTCAGTGCTAAATTGTCGGTGGTGATTCCATCGATTGTTTCTAGGAGTCTCTATAAATAATTAAGGGGGAATTTCATTTATGCCCTTCAAAAACCTTGAAATTACGTTATTTCCCCATCTAAAATTCATAATATCATATTTATCCTTCTAAAGTTCAAAAACTCACCAATATATCCAATTTATTGAATTTTCTAATAGAACTCTTTTTAAATTTATAAATTAACCTATTCTACCCTTTCTTCATCTTTTCCTTTTGAATCATTTAAGAAAATATTATCCGTCACAACATATGAAGAACCAACTATAATCCAACAAAACTTCTAGCAGCACCTAACTGAATAATAAAATTCTTTGCATTATTCTTCTAAATGTTGCTCGTAATTGTAAAAGGTGAAAAGAAACAGGAATATGCCGCATCAATGAGCAACATAATAGATCAATCCATGTTGACTATTTCATAAATCATAACCTCAAAGTTGTAACAAAATCTCCAACTAATCAAACCCGAAATCTTAAGTAAGAAACCATGAGAAAATTCAGAAACCCAAAATTCTCCCTAATGAAACAAACTACATCCCATGTCATCATCACTCTCTTCCTTGGGTTCCTCTTATTTCTCTTCAACTGCTAACACAGCAGCAGCTGAAGCAAAATAGTGCACCACCACCACTTGATCTTGCACTGAGGATGAGGTCTTCAATTAATGCTTCTCCTCTCGAGTAGTTTCCTGCCAGTATGTATTGATCTTCAAGTTCGCTGCCTTGACATGGATATCTTTTAAGACGTAATGGTGATATGTGCAAGCTAGTTCTCCAGTGGCCATGGCAATAGATTTGACAGTGCCTCTGAATCCTGATAAATGTTGATCGGAGAAGAACTTAAATTAGGCGGCTCAGCAAAAGCATTTTATATGATGTGCACTAGATTATATGTGCCAGTATACTAGGTGTAAACTGCCGCATTATGTAGCAAGTTAATGGTATTATATCGTGTACCTTGAGCATTCTATTTACTGATTGAGGCCTATCTGTTAGGCACAACAAACACGGCATACCAGATTGATATCAATATAGAGAATCTGAGGTTATAGAAAGATTTCCAACTCTGAATAGTTTAATTTCCCACTCAGACCTAAATTCTCAGCAATCATTAAATAAGTCTACATCTAAAATTGAGCTTGGATTTCTCTGAGAACAAAGAGAAAGAAGAAAAATAAAGGATGGAGAAAGGGTAAAATGGGTAATTTATAAATTCAAAATGAGTTTTATTAGAAAAATTAATAAATTGGATAAATTTGTGAATTTTTTAACTTTATAGGGTAAATATGATATTATGAGTTTTAGAGTGGGAAATACGTAATTTCAAAGTTTTTGAGGGTATATTTCAATACATGAAATTCCCCCAATAATTAAAAGTGTTAATGTGAGAGTACGGATGAACAGATGGAGGGTAAAGATTGAGCAGGTGGAAAATTTTTTATTGGTAGTAATTAATAAAAAAAAAAAAGATAGACAAATAGTAAAAGTGCAGTAATATTGGTAGTAAGATCGGTAGCAAATTTACTAATTTTAACTTTTTTTTTAATCGATGTATAGATAGAGAGAATTCTTATATTTGATTTCTAGTAAAATATGAAAAGGTTTTCAAAAAAATAGATGGAATGTTTTATATATCTAAATTTTAAGGTGCTTCATCTATTTTTGTAAAAAAAATATTTTAATAGAAAATATTAAAAGAAAAAAAAAACAAACTAGTTTAGATCGGTAAAATTCCTACCGATTCAAATTTTTTTACTTTTAAAATCAGTAAAATTACTACCATCTTACTATCAATATAAATATTACTATACTCTTACTGTTCGTCTCTCTTCTTTTCCAATAATTACTAACCATAAAAAATTTACAAGCAGGTGAGCGTTGGATCTTTCTTAAATGCATTTTGTTTGCCACTAAATTGAGTTTGATTGCAACGCTGAGTAGTCTCAGATTTGCAGAGTACACGTGTCAATGTTTCAATTTAAGTCGTACCATCACTCATTTCACTTGGTTGGATAGGTGGAAGACGCATTCATGCATGCACATGCATGCATGAAAAGTTGTGAAAGTAAAAAGTCTATTTCCATTTATGTGAAAATTGATTGATCATTGAAATAAATAAATGAAAAAATTGATTGTTCATGTCTTTCTCTCGGAAAGCGGGTATATTTAATGAATATTGGATTCAAATTAGTCTGATTTTTTTTTTTTCAAAACGTTATGTTATTGCTACTCCGATAAGAATTATTCACCCCACCCAATTCAAAAAAAAAAAATTTAGTAATTTATTCCATATTTTGTAAAGAATAGAAATAAAAAAAAATCATACTACAGAATAAAAAAAAATTAAACTGTCGATTTGATTTCTTTAAGTATTTTTTAAGAAACCGAACCATTGAATCATTGATTCAATTCTTTAGAACTATGACTAAAGATTGAAAATGATTCAGTTTTTTAGAAAATATCTAACCAAAATGTACCACTTATTTGATTCCTTGTAATGTATGAAAGAAAAATTTCACCTTTGTTCTTTACGAAAAAAAAATTAATATATTTTTATAAATAAAAATTCTGCACCCAATTCCCATTCCAGAAAATCATTATCTACTCAGGTATTGGTTTGCCTTGTATATAATTATTTAGAATTTTAGATGCAAAATATATTGCCCCCAAGTGGACAGAAAAGGGAAGTGCCGACCAAGTACAGGGCGCGCCTCGACTCTTTACTCAGGTGCGCTGGATTGGGCTGGCGGGTGTCATGCAATAAATGACATATCCGACGAGTCAGATATCTATGTCCCATATGCTGGTGACGAGGTATTGTTTGTACCTGTCCAGAATGCTGAGATCGTCAATCAAGCATTCGACCTAGGTACCGAGGCATTGCGCCGAGCCACAGACAAGGCCATGCCTACTTATGATGCCGAGGTATAATTGTAATTAAAATATATAATTGTGATTTTTTTTTCAAAATTCTTGATTAACTAATTTGTAAGTTACTGCAGGGTGAGGAAAACACCGTTTAACAACATCTCGGTAGATTTTGGCACCGACGGAAATAGACTATATTCACAGGGCTACATTTGACTCAAACGGTACCACCTGCCTAAGAGCCGATTCCGGAGTTTCCTGAATCCTCCATGCCGTACCCTTCGCTCGATGACCCCCATAGCGAGACATGCGTTCCTATTCACGCAGGGTGAGTCTGGACAGACTACGGTTTTTGGTCCTGGAGTCCAGCAAACATATGAGATTGAGGCGGTTCATGACGAGTCGGTTCAGCCGGAGGATGTCCAAGCGGATGACGATGACTCCAAGTGGTTCAGATACTGATGATACGACACTCTGCAGACAGGGTCGGGGGTTTAAGGTTAAGAGGGCAAAGACGATATTTAGTCCACCCCATTAGGATTTGATTTGTACTTGGTTAGATGTTTTGTCAGATACTGTGACTTATTTATTTTGTTGCTTTGTTATTTGTTTTATTTGTTGTTTTGTTATTTATTATTTTATTCATTATATCATTATTTCTTCGTACACAAACGATATTTCAAACGAACGACATTTCCAAAATAAACAACATACTCATATTTTTGATCCGACAAATGAACAATATTTTCAAAATTAACGGCATGTAAAACAAAATAACAATTACACATAATATATAAACTATATAAAAAATAAATAACCAAAACAAATAAAATAATTTATGATAAAAAAATAGGGGCCGCAGAGGCGTTGGGCAGCCCATAGACTGGGGCCACAGCGGCATTGAGCGGCCTGGATAAATGTCGAATTTCATCAAATCTGAGGTGTTTTGGTTTATTTTTATTTTTTTTTATGCTATAAATAAAAATTTCTGCTAAAGAGAAGATGCCAATAAATATGTTTTTCATGTCACTATCTCAGTAAATAAAATGAGGAGTAAGGCTTAAGTGCTATGGATAACATAAGATTTTTCGTACTACAGTCTCAAAATTCTATCGTATAAACTTTAAACTTCGATCTAAGTAGCTCAGTAAATTAGTTATATAATGAACTTGTAGAATAGTAAATAATTTTTTTACTATTTTTATGATTTATAAAAGATGGCAAAAAATGACTTCAAAATAAAAAAAATTGCTTATGTTTTAGACATTTTTTATCATATTTCATAAATTATAAAAAATAGTAAAAGAAATTTCAAAAATAATAAAAATTGTTATTCTACAAGTTTATTATATAACTAATTTACTGAACTACTTAGATTGAAGTTTGAAGTTATACAATAAATTTTTGATACCGTAACATAAAATGTCGTCTTATGCTATCTATAGCAGCTTTACTCTAAAATAAGACCACAAAGATTCCCGTAAATGGAGAATTTTTTATTGATAGAAAATATTATAAAATAATAGACTAAAGGAAAAGAACCATAGAATTTTCAGAAACCGGTTTTATTTAATTGTGCTCAGAACCATCCGATTCCATTTATAATTCGTCGTACCTAATCTATATGAATATTGAAGCGATAAGTTACAAACTAATAAGTGAATCAGACAATTTTGAACGAATATCAGACTGATTTGAATCTGATACCCGTTGTACGCATCCGCTTCTTCTAAATTTGTAGATTTGAAGCTTTGTAGATTTGAAGCACATATTAGATGTCTTTGCTATCCGCTTCTTCTAAATTATTTTTTTATTTTAGGATTTATTGTATTTTTTTAAATCAAAAAGAATTTATTTTCATACTACAAAACAAAGAAATCAAATTATTAATTCAGTTTCTTTCAAATACTTTTTAAGAAACCAAATCATCAAATTATTGATTTGGTTCTTCAGAGCTGTGATAAAAAATTAAAATCTGCATATCTCCATTTTTATATTAGCACGTAGATGTTCTAATTCGTCAACGGTTTTGATTAAAAGTTGAAATTTCATATTGAATATCAATCTTTCAATCAAATTTTATTCTATGCATCTTTTTTATATATATTTTTTTTTACGTATAGAAGTCTAAATTTATTTAAACACATACTTGTCATATGTACATGCTATTTTTTTCCTAAACCTCATTTAAGAATACAGATTCATTGCAATTCTTAATTTGCAGAGATAAAAAGGTGACAAATATTTTTAATTGTAATTCTTAATTTGCAGAGATAAAAAGGTGACAAAATATTTTTAATTGAAATTGAATTAATATAAAATAAGTGTTTCATGCATGTCGGACAAAATATTTGATGGTACCTTTATGTATCAAATCGGATACAATAGCAATTGCAATTGATCAAACCAGCGCTGACAAAATATTTTTAATTGGACATTAATTGCAAATGCATGTTTTTAACTTTTAATGTAATTATTCGTCGACCATTGATACTAATTAAAAATACAGAATCATCAAATTATTCTCCGAAATCACGGTTCAAGGTAATTTAAAATACAAAATTATATAAAAAAAATTATTTGCAGGTCTTTTAATTTTAAAATATTTATTTTTTCATTGGTCTATCTTTTAAAAAATTATTATTTCATAAATTTTGTTATTTCTTATAATATGTTTATGTTACAATTAATATGTTTTTGTTATTTCTAATGACAAGTCAAGGTTCTAGTGCATAAACTCTTCTTCCTATACTGTGTCTAATAATTTGATTCATCCTAATGTATAAACAAAATTTTACCTTTGTTCATCCCGACAAAAATTATATAATATATTTTAAAAATAAAAACTCTGCACCGAATTCCCATCCCAAAAGAATAATTATCTGCTCAGATATTAGTTTCCCTCGTATATAATTCCAATTTTTGAGTGATTTTTAACAATTATTTAGATGCAAAAAATATTGCCCCCAAGTGAAAAATAAGAGAAGTGCCAACCAAGTTAGATTAGGGACGCGTGGCATTCAAAAGAGAAGACGCCAATAAGTAGAACCAAGGTGTTTCTAATTACACTAAGGGCCTGTTCGGCAACATGGGAATTTTGTGGGAACGGAAATTTTTAATATGGGAATGGGAATTTTAATTTGTCAAAATCAAAGTTATTTAATCCATAGGAAATTTTAGAATATAGGTGTTCGGATGAATGAAATTGCTAGGCTTATGTGGGATGATTATGTTAGACGTCATAATAGAAACTTAACTTAAATTAGCTTAATCTATTAAAATTAAGTGTTGCTAGTTTAATTATACTTGTTTAATAATTTCTTGTATTATTAAATTGTGCTTGTTTAATTAATTTTAGCTTTTGTATTATTAAATTGTGTTTGTTTAATTGAGTGCTTGATTGTACAAGTTATTCAGTTGGAAAAAAAATTGAAAATGAAGCCAAGTTGAAGCAGCTCCGCCAAATGGGAAAAAAACCGGAGTTATGATCAAATTTTTTTTTTACCATACAAACTCATAGTCAAAAGGAAAAATGGTAGCAATTTGGGAAATTTATTAGGTAAAAAAACATGGTGCCGAACACTTCCAAGGCAAAAATACTAATTTTTCACTTTTACCTTGGAAAACCCATGGGTAATGGGGTTGCCGAACGGGGCCTAAGTTTGTATGTGAATTCAACTCTAAATCTATCGAAGATTAATCCGAACTGTTGAATTAATTTTAATACATTTATTTTTTTAACATTTTTTACCACTTGACTCTATACAAAATAAATTTGAAAATTTAAATTTTTTGCATGTAGATATATCACTCGTAAGGTAGACGGGTTTCAACGGTTCGAATTCGTCATTTAAATTGAATCGATATATTTTAAAATTGAGTTCACAAAGGAAGCTTAATGAACTTAGGGCTCTACTCTGGCAATAAATATATTTTTGTGCCACTCTCTCAATTCATAAATTGAGAGAAATTTTTTATCTATAAAAATTATTAAAATAAGATAAATTTATCCATAAAAATTATTAAAATAAAATGTACGGAAGTAAATTAAAAAATAACTGCTTTGTAACATTTAAAATGATAGAGATCAATAGTTCCGATTCAAAATAGCTTGATTTTCTGTAACTTAAAAAGCGCTTATTGATGTACTGATGTCCATAGTGACAATATACGCGAATTATATGCGTATAATTCGCGTATAATTTATTTTTTATACATAGCCGCACCGAACTCCGTTTAATACGCGGAAAAACGTATAATAAGTTTTATTCGCGAATAAAACGCGTATAAAGCGCGAATTACGAATTATTCGCGATAAAAACGCAAAAAAAAAAAAAATTGAATTTTTTTTCTTTTTTTACGTTTTTTTTGGGGTTTTTTTTTTTTCTTCCTTGTTGTACCGAATCATTCCCGAATTATATCCGAATCAAGAATTTTTGACCTCGCCGAACCGAATCCGAACTTTTAATTTGTCACTATGCTGATGTCCATAACATTTTTGGATGCACATTATATATTCGGATCCAATTTGAATGCAAATTGGATGAACTAATTAATACATGTTGACAAATGACACTTATCTTGTCTGTGGACTGTGTGTTAAACTGTGCTAATTTTGTCTTTCGCTGTATACATATACATGTCGTGTTCAGTCGTATCTTGCTCGTGCAAACTGTATGGTGTTGTGGTGTCAGAAATAATGAACACTGTAAATTTGAAGTTGTTCACCATTCAACACTGGCTTTAATTGCTGAGTCAGAAATAATGAATGTTTGTGGCAGATGCAGTCACGTGATTAACATTGCTACCTTGTCGGAGCACACAGACTTTATTTATTATTGCACAATCCTGTGTTTCTTTTCTTTCATCATCATCTATATATGTTCATATATATGGGGTAGAACTAGAGTGTTCTTGAGTTAACCAAGCCTCTTGGTGAACTCAAGTCTAAAACTCATCCGATCAGTTTCAAACGACGAATGCAAACCGTTCAAATCCGTCTACCTTAAGAGTGACGCGTCTACATGTAAATATTTTATACTTTCGAATTAATTTAGGATAAAGTCAAGTAGTCATAATTAGAAGGTTAATAAATTAATTTTAATGCATTCATTTTTGATGTTTTTTTACCATTTGACTATATGCAAAATTAATTTTAAAATTTAAAATTTTTGCATGTAGACGCATCACTCGTAAGGTAGACGGGTTTCAACAGTTTGGATTCGTCGTTTGAATCCGATCTGATGGGTTGAGCAGAACTAGGGTGTGATGCGCTCACACCGTGAGCGCACCTCCTATAGAGAACATTTTCAAAGTTCAAATAGTCGATTCGAACCTTCCAACGTGTTCTTCATATTAAAATGTGCTTGGAAACCAAATTTTACATTTTTTGGAAATTTTTTACTATTTTTTTAAAAATCATTGATTAAACTAAACAATAATTTGAAATTTGAAAAACAAATGATTTTTAAAAAATAGTAAAAAATTTTCAAAAAATGTAAAATTTGGTTTCCAAGCACATTTTAATATGAAGAACATGTTGGAAGGTTCGAATCGACTATTTGAACTTTGAAAATGCACTCTATAGGAGGTGCGCTCACGGTGTAAGCGCATCACACTCTTTTCATATATATGTACGCAATTCCTAGTAGCACCATTTTTGTACTAACTATATTTCATTGACGATCAAGAAGAGAATATGATTTAAGAAATTTAATTATGTTTCTTGTACTACCTTTTTTGAGTTAATTCAAATTATACTGTGAATTCTCAAGGCATATAAATAAATACAGATGTTTTCCAGTTTGGGGTTCTCAAATTTGTTCTCCAACTCCGGTTGTCCAAGTTACTTCGTTATATCACTACTTCAAAATATTGTTTTAATTTCATTTTTTCTTTTCTTAAGTTGCAAATGCATGTTCTAGCTAGACTCATGAATTTGCATATACTCATGACAGCAGAGAATTTTGCCTTTATTTAGATATTTTTGTATTTTGTTTTCAGGTTCTCCGTTTTTCATATTTTTATTTATCAAAATTGCAATCAGTGGCGGAACCAAGGCCTGAGCCAGCCTGGGCCCCTCCTTGGCCCAGAAAAAATACAGAGCCCTTTAATAAAAAAAAAAACTGGCACCCTCTCTGTCTTCCTCTCCGCACCCCTCTTTAATAAAAAGAACTGGCACCTCCTCTGTCGGACACTCTTGACTCTTAGATTTATCAACCGCCTGTTAGCCGCAAGAACCTGGCCCCTCCTACCGATCATTTCTGGTTCCACCATTGATTGCAATGCTGTTTTTCCTTGCTACTTATAAATAAAATTTTAATCCTAAGTCTGTGTTTTCGTTTTTCCCAACTAATTTATAAAGAAATTGTCATGAATAAGTTGTTATTTTATTTAAAAGGACTGCATGATTAGCACATGCATGCACATGTAATTAGAGTGGGAAAAATGGCACGCCGGAGCCGGCTCCGTCACGGAACGGCACGGCTACGGCACGGAACGGCACGGCACGCGTACCATTCGCGTGCCGTGACTCGCGTGTCCCGTGCCGTGACCATTCGCGTGCCGTGTCCATCTTTTGAAACTTTGGCACGGCACGGCACGGCACGTGAAAAATTTAGTCACGGCACGGCACGGCACGTAGTCACGCGAGTCACGTGTAATTAGGACCATTAGATATTGATTTAATGGTAAATCTTGAATAAACTAACCTAAATTATAATTAAATGGTCACGCGAGTCACGTATGGTCACGGCACGTTTAGGCACGGCGTGACTCACGTGGCGTGACCATTCGCGTGCCGTGACCACCCATTGACATTTTGGTCACGGCACGGCACGGCACGTGAAAAATTAACTTGATCACGGCACGGCACGGCACGAGACCAAAGTCACGGCGTGTTAGTCACGGCACGGCACGGCACGGCACGTTTTTCCCACTCTACATGTAATGCATCCCCCACAACGAAGACATGCATAATGCATCCAGTACGAAAGAGAAAATTGAGCAACACAGAAAAAAAAAAGAAACAAAAAAAGAGAAAACTGAGCAACACTGCAACACTGAAAGCCTATCCAACGCTACATCATTGAGGCCTTAATTAAAGTACAGAGCTCAGATATGTGATCCATGATCTCCATATATATTCTGTTCCTAGTAACTTTGAATTCAAATCCTCTCCGGTACTGCGATAGAGAATTTTTTACAATTACTGAATCTTGACCGTTCTTTTTAGCTTGGCACGGATCTCAAAGCCCAATAATACTACCCCTGTGATGGCCCGAATCTCAAAACGGCTGGGGGTTAATCTCAAACTGTAAAATGAAGGGAATCTTTTACAGTATTGGAAAGGATACTTGTCCCTCGTAACTTAGTGGACCCTGCATTTTACAAGAGTAAATATTTAGTTAAAATGAAAATTTGCATAATTTTACAAGTCATAAAACCTTCCTTTAAATGAGAATAAAAAAGAAATTGACTAAATATATAGAAGGGACAGGGAAACTGTTGTAATTTATTTTAGGGAGAGGTGTTGTATTGACAATTTTACACTTTTTTAATACAAAGTGATAGTAACAGATACAGAGCTACATTCAAGAAATGGAGTCAATTGACCTCTATTTATTTTAAATTTTTTTGTAATTATACCTGATGTTCTATATAGTATAGGGTAAAATGTTATAGATACGGTAATATTGACCCTCTAGATAGTGAGGCTTCACTCACTAACCTTTAATATATATATATATAGAGAGAGAGAGAGTGTGTGGCTAATATCAAAACGTTTGCACCAATGCCCTCGTGCAACCAAGTCATTTTCGGATTTTCAAGGTCTAAACAGTCGATCCAAACCGTCAGATGTTCAATCTATATTAAAATCTGTTTGGAGACCAAAATTTACATTTTTTGGAATTTTTTTACTATTTATTAAGCTGGTTTGAAAATTGCTAATCCGGGTGAACAGTAAAAACAGTGTAACCAAATTCTGGACCATGTGATCAACAATTTTCAAAGTGGCTTAATAAATAGTAAAAAAATTCCAAAAAATGTAAAATTTGGTCTCCAAGTAGATTTTAATATAGATTGAACATCTAACGGTTTGGATCGACTGTTTTGACTTTGAAAATCTGAAAATAACTCAGTTGCACGAGGACCTTGGTGCAAACATTTTGATATTAGCCACACTCTCTCTCTCTCTCTCTCTCTCTCTCTCTCTCTATATATATATATATATATATAGAGGTTGGCCAATATCCAAAACGTTTGTTCCTAGACCGTGGAACAAACGTAAGTTTTTATATTTTCAAAGTCCAAATTGTCGATCCAAACCATTCAACATTCAATCTATAATAAAATGTGCTTGGAGACTAAATTTTACATTTTTTGAAATTTTTTTTCTATTTATAAGCTTGTTTTAAAATCTCTGTTTTCAATGATCCATAATTTTTTCACCGTTATTAAAATCAACGATTTTAAAACTGTCTTAATAAATAATAAAATATTCAAAAAACTGTAAAATTTGGTCTCCGAGCTTATTTTAATATAGAGATAATATCTCACGGTTTGGATCGACCGTTTGGACTTTAAAAGTCAAAAAACCAATTAGTTGCACTACGGCTCCGGAACAAACGCTTTGATATTAGCCAACCTCTGCCGACATTTTTATTAATATCCAAAATTAATTACAAATTAAATAATATACCCATGATTTCCGAGTTTTTCCAAAAATGTCCAAACCGGCCATAAAATGGCCGGTTTCCTCTCTCTGTTTTTTTTTAAGATTTTAGAGACACTATGAAGAGCAAGATAATGAAATCTAACACTGAAATTCGAAAAAAAAAATTTAATTATTTGTTAGATTAGATCTTTTGATTTATAATTAGCATATTTATACTAAAATACACTAGATTACTTGATATTATGTTGAATATACACTATATTACATTAAATTACGCTAAAATACGATAAATTTCGGTAAATTACTGTATGTCTTCATAGTGATGTATAATTAGAAACTATTTTTTGTTTCTCTTTTATTTTCATAGTGATTTTAATTAAAAACTATTTTTTTAAGAGACACTATGATGAGCAAGATAATGAAAATCTAACACTGAAAAATTAATTTTTTTGTTTAAATTATTTGTTAGATTACTTCTTTTGATGTATAATTAGCATATTTATACTAAAATACGCTAAATTACTTGAAATTATGTTGAATTACACTATATTAAGTTAAATTACACTAAATTACATTACATTACGCTAAAATATGGTTAATTACGCTAAATTACATATGAATAGTGATGATATATTTACTGAAAAGGCGAAAAACGACGACGAAACTTCAAACGGCCATAAAACGGCGGTCGAGTGTTCGATTTTAGCAAATGACCACTTTTCGGAAAGCTTGCGAAAATACGCATGCGTCCGTGCTTGAAATACCAGCATTGCCGAATTTCAAAATTCAGAATTGCCAAAAAACAAAGGGAAGAGCCTCAAAACTTGAGTTGAAGTTTCCGATTAAGATTTGCATTTCTATTATTCAATCTAAGTAGCTCAGTAAATTAGTTACATAATGAACTTGTAGAATACCAATTTTTACTATTTTCGGAATTTTTATTTTTTATGATTTATGAAAGATGGCACAAAATCGGTCTACTTTAGCGTAATTTTGCGTAGTTTAACGTGCCATACCGCATTTTATCAATTAGCGAAGTTATTGTAATTTAGCCTAATTTAACGTAATTTAGTGTAATTCAGCATAATTTATTGTAATATAGTGTAATTCAACATAATTTCAAGTAATCTAGTGTATTTTAGTATAAATATGCTAATTATAAATCAAAAGAAGTAATCTAACAAAAGATTCGAATTTTCAGTGTTAGATTTCATTATCTTGCTCTTCATAGTGTCTCTAAAAAAAAGAAAACCGGCCATAAAATGGCCGGTTTGGACATTTTTTAAAAAACTCATGATTCATGGTATATTAATTAATTTGTAATTAACTTTGGATATTAATAAAAATGTCGGCAACCTCTGTATATATGGAGAGAGAAGGAAATGGAAGGTATAAGAATGTGAAGCCTCTCTTAAGGTGTTTATATATATAAATAAGCAGGAGCAGGAGCACCACGCTAACTAAATATTTGGGGTGACAATTATTAAAATTAAATGGCGGAGCGGGTCCCAAACAGTAATATATGGGATTGGGACCGGATTGGCTTTTTTTTTTATTACACTGTCAGTAGATTAGAGATGAAATCTAGCAAAATGCGAAAAGAATCAGTGCTGCTACAGATAGCGTAGAAAAGACTCTTACCAGACTACACTTTCTTTCGGCTCCATTATCTTTATGGGTTTGTCTATAGTGCAGTAAAGTTATTTTGGCTATAGTACAGTAATTAAATTCTGACATTTAATCTGATGTCTCCAAATTTAAGTTGATTAGGGACAGAGTAGTCTTTTTTTTCCTGCTCCGTTATCTCTGTTTTCATTTCCGACACCGTTACATCTCTTTCTCCTTCGCTCTCTCTTTCTCATTTCCGCTCAGTACCTTTCTCCTCCCCACGCATGACCTCTCAGCAGCCCGGCCTTCTTCTGCCCCCGCTCTCCCTCTCTCCAGCCCTTCTTCTTCTCCCCCTGCCCGCTCTTCTCCTTCCTACCTCCTTCCAACGCTGTATAGGTATTGTATAGGAGTTATGCTCTCATTACTGTATAGGAGGAGTTATGCTCTCATTGAGAGTTGTAAGGCTATATAGGTAGCATCAAATTGACAGTCACTGTCAATTGTTTCAAAAAAAAAAGATAAAATTGCTTTAAGGAAAAATTTGATTTATGATAAAATTGTACTTACTGTACCAACAGCTAGCATACCTGCTCCAAGGACCATACCAGAAAATATCAAAGAATAGTAATTGCATTTTTATTTTTCCAATAATATAGTTTATTAATGTGCATTATGATGAGATGTTTGCTTGATAAAACTACAAGCCTGATTAATAAGAGAAAATATTTAGGAGCAAAATTGTTCAGTTTTATGGTATTTCAAGTTTTATAATATTTGCAATTTTGCATCTCCACATGTTAAACAGAAAAATATTGTTTTGGAAACACTATGTACCCTTTGTACAGGTAGTAGTACTGTGTGCATAAATTGAATTAACAATATGTACAAGCTAAATTACCAGCACTTGACAGTAGTTGTAAATTGTACCAATAGTGGTACTGTACCAGTGGTGGCACTGTACTGTTGAGTATTTTAGATATAGGAATTTTGTACTCTTTTTGCCTTTAATATTTATAAACCTTCGTACTCAATTAATAGGTTAGTTGCAAGCGCACAACCTATCGATCGTAGTATTTAGGTGTCGATCCGCAGGGAGATAGGAAAATACCAATTTTAATAAGAAAACTACTTCTAAACTAAACAATAAAAGTAAAGGGGGGGTTTTGTGTAAAATCGTTGTTTGAAGGAAAATTAAAGTAATTAAAAGTTCGTAACAAAAAGCAATAAAATCGGGTGACAATCAAGTTTGAGAAGTCTAGGGGTATTCGGTCCACAATCCCTTGCTAATTCTATCTACTCGGTTTGTTTAAATTCATGTTTGATTATGACGAGGTTTCTAACCTAAGTTAGCCTTTGGAACAAATATTAATACGAATACCTTGGGTGGACGGATTAATGTGCCTCGAATTCTAGGGCTGTCACTAACCTAGAGGGATATTTAATCACGTGCTTCAAGTGTATATATCGATATTTGTTCTAAGGTGTCCCAATCAAGTTTTGGCTTCACCGCTAAGTCCTTCACCAAACCCTAACCTTAATTTCTATTTTTCCAGATTTGAATACAAAAGTACGGTCGCTTATAATTCAAATCCTAAGGTATTTGCAATCACAATTTATACTATCCTATATGATCCTAATCTACTTTTAATCAAGAAGACTTAAGCGGGACGCTACAAGTCAAGCACAACAAGTTGCACTATCCTATATGATCCTAATCTACTTTGGATCTAAATGATCAAAGCGGGACGCTACAATTCAAGTACAAATCATGGAACATCACAAATGATAAATCATAGAAATTAACATCAAATCAAACAATCATAATAAAAACTAAAATCCGAGTAAAATAGAATTAAACAAGTTCATGCTACATGACCTAAACCTCTAGAAAGAGAACTCCTCTCTCTTGGAGAGATCCATAACAAAGATTGGCAAAAACAATAAGAAATAAGATAAAGAAATGATTACACCCTTTCTTTGATCTAAAACCTCGATCTTGCCGACTCCTTGCTTGAATCTTCTTCTTCTTCTTCCTTGAAAAGCTTCGAGAATTTTTGCAGGATCTCTCTCTCTCAATATGTGGAAAACGGATATAATAATGGATGATGAGAAATAATGGATGATTTCTCATGTGGTCTCCTTAGCCTTATATAACATTTTCTGAACTTGGAGATCAAGTCATTTTATTTTCGACGCCCACTAAGCCTACTAACTTCTATATTTCTAATTCTGTGATTCTGAACTTGGAGACCAAGTTATTCTAATTTTGGCACCCACTAAGCCCACTAACTTTCCATATTTAGCAGTTTTTCAGGCTGATGCGGCCATTGATACGGATGTACAGAATTATATATTCCGAATTTGGATTTGTTTCCTTCATGAAAGTTGTAGATCTCTTTGTCCTGGTTCCGTCAAGCTTTGAATCACTCAAATCGGAGTTTGTATGACCAAGATATGGCCAAAATACGAATTGTGTGTCGCTGAGTGCGGATGGAGTGCATCCCGAGTGCGTCCGCACTGCGCTCGGATTTTCTGTTTTTTGTGTCTGATGGCTGAGTGCGTCCGCACTCTGGGTCAGTGCGTCCGCACTGGGCTCGGTTTCTCCTGTTTTGCTCTGAAATTCAAACGGGCATAACTTATGATCCGTAACTCCGTTTTCAGTGTTCTACCACTTTTCGGAAAGCTTGCGAGAAGATCTACAATTTGCTCCATTTCCTGTAACAAAAATAGACTTTGGCAGTAACTTGATTCTTGGATATATTTCATTCTATTCTCTACTAAAATACAAGATATTTGGTGCTATTATGTGATAAAAACTAGATCGAATATGTATATAATTTAGACCTATCATGTACCTACAGTGGTTATGAGTTTGACCATGCAACTCTTACAATTTCGATATAGATTAATTTGTTCAATTTCCTTTTATTCATTAATTTATCCATTGTTTTTTTTCTTGTTTTCCTTTGAATGGTACGCAATTGAATGGTTGCAAAAAATGCACAAAAAAACTATCTCTACAAGAACAAAAAGCTACATAAAACTATATTACATTAGAACTGAGAAGTGTCTATTACAACAACAAAAAGCAATGACATGTAACAAAAAACAATCTCCAAAACACTCAACAAACCTTAACAAAGAAAATTCCAAAAATACCCTTAGCAAACCTTAACATAATACAACAACAATACATTCATCAACACTAAAATGGCGGCTCCGATCACGCCGGTGTAGAAAGCGGCCGTGTAGATGGAGATGAGAGGCGTGAAGGATTTGCGGCGTCGGTACAGCTCGATCATGTCTAAAAGAGGTGCGTCTGAAAGCGATTGGGCGGAGAGCCTCTCACGCGCGCCGGTAGAGAGGAGAGGCAGAGACTTGGCCAAGGCGGGGTGCGGAGAGGGGCGGCGCTTGGGCGAAGCAAAGAGGCAGAGAGGCGGAAGGGTTTGGGTTTGGGTTTACGGAGGAAATCGCGACTGGACGAGAGAGAAGCGGAGGAGAGGAGCAGGAGGCGTAGACGGAGGGTGAGAAAGAGAAGAAATAGACGGACTATTTTACCCTTCCGAAAAAAATATTCCGTCTAATTTAACGCGAGATAGAATTACAGAGTTAAATAGTCTATCTAATCTTAACCATTTAATAGATAAAATTAACGATTGTGATTTAGTTTGATTTTGCCGCTCGCCAAAATATTATTATTATTATTATTATTATTAATAATAATAACAATAAATAAATAAATAATTTGGAGTCCTGAATAATCAATCTTATTTAAATTGGGGTTTTAAAAGTTTCCACTATAAAACTCAAAACTTTTAGTCTAGTGACAAAGACGGATGTCTCTCAAATTAAAAATCATGAGTTTGAAATTACAAAAAAATTATTTATTGTAATAAATAGAAATTTAAAATGAAATGTCCCCAAGACTCCCAACCCACTCGTTCAAACAAAAAGAAATGCCCCAATATAACTAGATTCCATCTGAAATTGTTTGGGGAGCACTTGTAGCTTCCGTGCAGCCCAACCCAACAAAGCCCACTTTACCAAGCAGCACAATATGGCTTGGTTATTGGGATGACCCAAACTAGGAAATAAAGTAAAAGGGAGAACCTACCTGAGAAAAGAAACCCTTGTCAATTAACCAAATTTTATTTACACGTCAAATTTCTTAGCTTAGACCTAAGAACTGGTCTAGTAATTAAATGCTGAGAGTTTAAAGAGCGAAGCAAGGGCAAGCAGTCAATGAGTTAGCCGTATATACTTCCTTCCTCGAGTCATATTTTTGCATCACTACCATACAAATATTGACTAGCCTATCTAACTGATATCTCCTCCTGTATCACTTGTTGTATCCCATCCTATGCAAGGACCCATTTTGATTTTACAACAAGTACCAAAAAGAAAGAGAGAGAAAGAAAGGCTTGTTGTTCATGTATGGCCCAATTTCTTGGCAGTGAGGAGTTGTCTGAGAAAAGACAGCTTCCCATTGACCCGAGAAACAATGGTGGAGATCACTGCGCTCCCATTCCTGTTGGTCGTCACAGAAGAGTTCTCGGCTGACTTCGAATCTTGTGGCGGAGAGATGGTTTGGAGAAATGAATTGAGCATTCGAATGATCTGACCGAAGCTGGGGCGCATGCTTGGATCCTCGACCCAGCACGACTGCACTATGAATACCAGCTCCTGGGGTGTGCTGTCTGGCAGCGTCGGCCTCATTTGCTGTCAGAGAAACACAACACAGCACGACCAATCAGAAAAAGACAGGCTCTAGTGTGATGGTGTGGTGGCTTAAATCTTAACCGGTCGAAAGGAATATCATGGGTATAGCTGAATAGGATTAGGATACCTTGAAGGCGGCGGCATAGGCAGCCTGGAGGTTAGACATGCCTTCGAAAGGCATCTTGTTAGTGAGCAATTCCCACAGCACAATGCCAAAGCTGTACACATCCACCTTGTTAGTGTAGTGCTTCTTCTCCCCCCTCCTTAGTGTCACCGTACTGTACAACTGCCATTTGCATTGTATTTTAGAGATTAGTTACTGTTTTTTTTTATTATGCTCAAATTCCCAATCATGTTTTCTTAGCTTTTATTTTATTTTATTCATTAGAGCAACAATCTTCAAATCAAACAATAAAAAGAACTCTAAAATAATAGCAAAAATAAAGGGTAAATTTCGTTGGTGGTCACTCCATTTGTTACAAATTGGTCACTCGAGTTTGATTTGTCCCTTAGGAGCCACTGAACTTTGTGTTTGTTTCCGTCTAGAATACTAACCGAATGCCACGTGGAGGTCCAACTCATCATTTTTGAAAAATTGTGTAATCTTTTGGAGACCTGAACTATTTCTCACCCAACACTAATTCATTCCTTCCTCTTCCTCTCCTCCAGCTTATTTTGTTTTCTTGTTTTGGCTTCTCTGTGTTAATGAACCAGAAAATAATCCACCTTTGTTGAGACTTCGGTCAGATACTATTGTGACTGCCAACACCATCAGTTATTCAAGCGTGATTATCAAGTTATCCTCCTCTGTTATTGGATCTATTTTCAGAGGAGAGATCGGACCTCCCTTTAAAAAGTTGTTTTGCTCCAACGTTTTCTTGTTCAATTACATTTCCCAGGATCGACCTTGCTATTTCTTTATAATTTGATGAAGTGCAAATTGATTGTTCTTCAAGTAGCAAAGTACATTGGACAATTATCTCTTATAGAAAATAATCACAATAGTATCTGACCGAAGTCTCTTTTTGATTTATTTTCTGGTTAATTAACCCATAATACGAAACAAGATGGAGGAGAGGGAGAGGAAGAGGAAGAGGAAGGAAAGAGTTGGTGTTGGGGGAGAAATAGTTTATGTTTCCAAAAGGTTGCACAATTTGTCAAAAATGATGATTAGGTTGGATTGATGTTCATACGATATAATATAAGTAGGGTTTGTTATACATCCACATTTTCCAAATTGAAATAATTGCTCCGGTGCTGAAAAGAGAAACAGGAAAATGAAAGAAAGAACACGAGGCTAATTGATAATGTAGTACCTCAGGAGCCATCCATCGGTAGGTCCCGGTCTCGGCTGTCATCATCTCAGTAACTGTTTCTTCTCTTGCAAGACCAAAGTCAACTAGCTTTACATTTTTACGATTTGCTGTAAGTAGTAAGTTGTCTGCACATTTTAAACCACACTTCCATAAGCAATAACATCAAAAACAAAAATAATAGCAGTTAAAACTTACAATATTGATTAAAGATATAAAAATAATTTCTAGGGGTATAAGTATAAGAGGAGGGATCCACTTACAACAAATTTGAGTTACAACAAAGTTACAACATTCATTTTTTTCATTTTCAAAGTCCAAATCGTCGATCCAACCGTTCAACATGATCATCTAAATAAAATGTACTTGCAGATCAAATTTTATATTTTTTTGAATTTTTTTACTATTTATTAAGTATTTTACAAAAAATAGCCATACTTAGACCATTGAATTTTGTACCCATCTTAATAATAGTAAAAAATTCAAAAAAATATAAAATTTGATCTGCAAGTACATTTTATTTAGATGATCATGTTGAACGGTTTGGATCGACGATTTGGACTTTGAAAATGAAAAAAATGAATGTTGTAACTTTGTTGTAACTCAAATTTGTTGTAAGTGGATCCCTCCTCACTACTTGCAGATCAAATTTTATATTTTTTTGAATTTTTTACTATTTATTAAGTATTTTACAAAAAATAGCCATACTTAGACCATTGAATTTTGTACCCATCTTAATAAATAGTAAAAAAATTCAAAAAAATATAAAATTTGATCTGCAAGTACATTTTATTTAGATGATAATGCATAGCCAAGATTACTAGTTCAGCAAAAGGAACTTATCACAGAAAATAAAATTTAAGTACCAGGTTTTAAGTCTCTGTGAATGATTCCGTTAGCATGTAAACACTCCATAGCATGTGCAATATCTAGTGCAAAACTGATTGCAGTACGAAGGTCAAGCTGCTCTGGCTTAATACTATTCAAGTAATTTTTCAATGACATGCCTGGTAATAGCTCGGTAGCAATTACCATCAATGGCTCTTTGCATGCTCCTATGAACTGCACCAAACAAAAAAAGAAAACACGTTAAAGCAAACTTTGGATTATATGCTACTATTTTTATATTGTATAGTGTTGCAATTTGGCACAAATATGGTTCACAGAATCATACATTTAGGTCGGGTATAATCAGGTACCAAGTGGTATCAAAATAGTACCAGTCAGCTAAGCCCAGGTCACAATTTAATCTTTTATTTTCATTCCCTTCTAATTTTATACAAGTTGTTAATAAAAAAAGAGCAATTTGTAAAGCACTTATTTTTAATTAATTTTAAAAAAAAAAACCTCAATGTCCAAAGCCCAAACGGTGATGTTTTCTTCTTCTTAAGATTTTGGTACAGGCAAAAAGCCCAAAATTTATTTGGTGCAGGTAGGAAACCAACTTACATCACAACAGAATTCAACCACACGAACCTTTCTAGAGTACAAATTGACTTTGAAACCTTCACAGTTTACTTGCTTAATATTATACCAAAAAAGTATGGGTTGGCCTATATTGCAATCACCTTACCAAAAAGTTAATATGCATTCAAAATTGTTCCCTAAATTTATCCTCAAAGAAGGATGCGATTTTCAAAGCACATATTTGCAGATAAATGCATAAAAAAATCTTGCGTGCTACCGCATTTGGAAATAAATCTGTCGCTGTTCCTTGGGAATAACAGGAACCTGTTATTCCGATCCTAACCATTCAAACCTTTTCAGGTGCGAATCTCAACGAAGTAAGTTTTTCGTGCACAACTCTCAACAGTGACTAACGGTTAGGATTGTAATAACAGGTTCCTGTTATTCCCAAGAAATAACAGCAGATTTATTTCCACCGCATTTACACCAATGTCCAACAACTGAGTCTTTATTCTGAAATCATACCTTGACAAGGTTGTCATGCTTAACTTTTGACATCATATTTACTTCTCGAATAAACCGAGCTTCCAGGGTGACCCGTTCATCAGGGGTTTTACCATTACTTAGAACTTTTATTGCTACAATCTGGCCTCGATACCTGATTTGTACCAGAAAATTTTGATTAAATAAAAAGTCACCTAAAGCATCCAATTCTTAATTCATAGACAAATAGAATTAGATGAAGACTACTCTTGACCAAACAAAATTTCTTCTCTTCCTTGCCTTTTTAAACAATTGGCAGGCAAACTCTCAAAATTTCTACTCTGTAGTTAAACAGTGTGTGGTACCAACAAGGTAATATACCAATAATATATAATCAACTTATTTTGATTTACATGACCAAAATTTTAAAGTTCAAATACAATTGACGAAGTAAATTAAGTAGAATACAAAAAATTATCCTGGTAGGCCACCATATTGATACTATAGCTGAACGGTACTGTACTGCACCAGATTTCTAAAGTAAACAATGTTAAACAAGAATATTTCAAAGGCAACAATACTTCTGTGCAGAAACAACCCAAGGAATTATTGAGGCATAATAAGCTTTCATCATTGTAAATTTAGCTCAATTAAATAAGAAATAAAAATAAAATTTTGACCAGAATTCAGAATTCAGAAATGATGACTTACTTTCCTTCATAGACCTTTCCATGAGCCCCTTCTCCAATCTTTGACCCAATAAAGAGCAGTTTCGGGTCAATTAGCAATTTCTTATCAATATCCAACCCGTTAGTGTTATCCGCTGAGCATTGGCCTGATTCGACCAGGTCGTCTGCCCGTTTGCAATCTTCTTCCTCTATCCTACAATCCTTCTCGCTTTCACTTGTGCTATTCATGTTGTACTTGCTCAAATGGCAAGTAAAAGATAACTTTTTCTCTCTGATTCGCCAGATCAACCAAAAACTGAAACATCAAAGTGACCAATCACTGTATCTGTATCAGTTTCTCAAATCAAATTTAAAAAATCCAAATAACTTGAGCCGCGACAAAATTCTTCAAAAAGTTGGAAAATTTCTCTTAGGCTCACAAAATTCCCGCTTTATTTAACTCAAATTGTCAAACCACAAGATTACAAGAAAAATCGAGAAACCATTTCAAATCCAACAATGAATTTCATACCCGCATTGAAATTTGACGACTTCAAATTGAAGAAAAACTAATTCCCAATTCCACCACAGTGTGCATCAAATCAAATGGCCACCAGAGTAGATTATTCTTCTAGTGAGAAAGCATCCATCTTTATGGAAAGAACGCCAGAAGCATCAAGCTCCTTTCTCCTCTCAGATCAAATTCCCGCTTCAATGGCAAAAAAATATTGGAAAAAGAATGAGCACTACTTTCCCCTCGAAAAAACCGCACTTGTTATATCACAAAGCTTGGAATTGACGCTTAAACCAAGCTTGTGCTGTGGTGTGAAGAGAATCTGAGATGAGATTCCTCTCTTTTCAAAAAAGCCTTCTTTTTCTTTTCTCTAAGAGCGCTTTCTTTCTTGTACTTTGACGCTTAAACCCTAACTCTAATACTTGATTGATTGTGATTGTGATTGTTATTTGTTTCTTCCTCTGCACTGTCTCTCTTGTTAGTCTCACTTGCTCTCAAGAACAATTTCATTTTCATTTTTTCATTTTCTAGGCGTCGGTCCCTGCACGGAGACGGACACCTTTTTTGTACTGTTTCTTTCTTTCTTTCTTTTAGTGAAGAAAACTCAAAATATTCACAAAAGAGCTCTGGAGAAAAAAGCACACATTTTACAAATATAACCCTCAAAAGTACAACTAATTAAAATTCCTGTAAAAAAAAACAACCATAAAATAAAGAGTTAATTTTGTGTGTACCCTTCAAAAACTCTTTGGTTTCTTATTTACCCTTCAAGTTTTCAATATATCTTATTTAACCTCCAACTCACAAACTTTTCTTATTTGTCTCTTGAGTTGTTTGGATTAAAATCAGGCAATAAACAATTTGTTATTTCCGACTATGCCCCTCTGTCTCCAACTATGTACTCTAATGGCTTCCCGTTCAGTTCTCTTTCAACTTCTAATATCAAAAGACTTCTCATCTATTTCCCTAGCTACTTTCTAATTCATTAACTAAATCTTTCAAAGCGGGCAATCAGAACAGTCAGGATCAAGACTCCATTCAACCCAAACAAATCTGGTACCGAGTACCGAATCCTAGTTGCTTTTGGGGTACTCGGATAAGCTCGAGCCGATTCATTGGATAGTCCAGATTTGATTTGATGGCATCACTGGACTGGACAATAATTTGGATATGGTCTAAGGTGGTGAGGCTGAAACTACAGTACCCTGTAATAGATTTTGTGTACTATTTGTATATAGGGCCTACGGGCTTTTGAAGCAAAAAAGAAAGAAAAAACTTCATTACAACCAAAGAAATTTGAGTCATAGTGTAACGTAAAATCTGTTACCTTCTAAGTTGTCGAATTTGCACATAGCCATGGTAATTCTAATTTCGTATTTCATTTGTCGTTTAAATCTAGCTAATTTGAATGTCATGTTTGGAGTTGCCAAATGAATTGATTAGCGCACAACTTTTTTTTTTTTTTTTTGAAAATTCTTGGCAGTTGCTGCCAGATAGTGCATTAGCCCATTCCATGTCACATCGCATACATGCTCAATCGGAGCCAACTGTGCTAAAAAACAGTGCCATACCGGTAACTGAACCGTTTACCAGTATGTTTACCAGTATGCAATTTAAAAAAAACAGAAAATCTGAAAAGAACAACAATAAATCTAGGGGTGCAAACGGATCAGATATTATCCGACCGTATCCGCATCCGTATCCGAAAATTAGATACGGATATCCGATATAAGAATATCCGTGCTGATACGGATAAACGGATCTGGTTTTGAATTTTAATTATCCGTATCCGAATAGTAGATAAATACCATATAGTTTACCATATATTATGAAAATATTTTTGTATATATATACGGATATCCGATCCGTATCTGTGTGTATCTGTCTAGTATCCGATTCTTATCCGTATGACCGTATCTGAAAATTAAAAGCTGATACGGATATGGTTTTACCACTATCCGATCCGTATCCGATCCGTTTGCACCCGTAAATGAATCAATAACTAGTTTCATCTAAAAGTGCTTAAGCCACAAATCAACTTCTTCAATTATCTTGGGCGCCAAAGGAATGGAAGTACCTCGGAAAATACGTTCATTTCTCTGTTTCCAGATTAACCATTTCACACATGTAAACCAAGCTATCCATGTAACTTCTTTCAACTGGCCTCTACTTCTTACACTTCCCATGATGAATGCCAAATCTGTTGCAAAGTCGTGTCAGGTTTGAACAATCTGAACCATAGTGTTGGACATAGTGTTGGACTAATTGTTAAAGGACTGAATTGTTAAATTTGAAAAGGAACATAGTTAGGGACAGAGGGGCATAATCGGAAATAATAAATTGTTCATTGTCTAATTTTAATCCAAACAACTCAAGCAACAAATAAGAAAGGTTTGTGAGAGTTGGAGGTTAAATAAGATATATTGAAAACTTGAAGGGTAAATAAGAAACCAAGGAGTTTTTGAAGGGTACATAGAAAATTAACCCTAAAATAAAACGGTACTACAACAGTTCTTAAGCTCACCAATCCTTTAAATATACACCATATATGAACATTATGATAGGGCCATGTTCCACAGGCCCTTTTACTTGTTCCAAAATGGGCCATGAAAGACTGGGATTCGGACCTTTACAAGGCCAACCCGACGTCATATGAAAAAGTCCAAAAAGCTCGTTAAGCCGGGGCCCAATATGCCGGCCCTAAACCAGAGCCTTAATATAGGCCCACGCCAACCGACATACGGGATAGCCGGGGAAACGGCTAGCTTAATACCGATGTCCCTGTAACGGCTAGCTTAATGCCCACGTCCCAGTAACGGTTGACATAACTGCCCACGTTCCCCATAAATGCCCGAGATGGCAGTTATGGCTGGACTATATAAGGCAACGATCCCCATGAAACAAGGGACACAATTTTCACTAAGAGAGAGATCATACAGGTCAGAGTCCGAATCTCTCATAAACCACCCCGAGTTTTCAACTCAATCCACACCTCGGCCTGCCTTCCTTTGGCAGGACGAATCCAGCTCAGCCTAAATCTCCCATACGGCCTCATCTCCCGAGATAGGACGTATCAACCACCGTGGGGCCACGCCTAGCTTGAACACAGAACTAGATGGCTCGTCCAACCACATCAACTCCGCTCCCACCAGGGGTGACGACCCCGCCAGGAGTACCAATCACACCACCTCCGGTAGTAACATCACCTACGGCAAATCCTTCCAACAGTCAACTCCCGGGGGCGAGGCCCAGCAGCTCAATGGTGCGACCCCATGGTCCTCAACCTGTTCAATCTCGCCCCGACGTTACTCGACCTTCATTCACTGAAGGGAACACGACTAGACCACTCTACACCGAGCACAATCAGATGGCAGGTACCTATCACAATCAGGTAACTGGTGCCTATCAAATACCTTACATACCGTATTACCCTCAGCAAACGCCGCTGTATCACTACGGCGCGACCCCTTATACACCTTACACTCCAACGGGTCCCCAGTATCCCTACGTCCCACCCTCTGGGCAATGGGGCCCGGGAGGCACTCACGGGATGTATCCCGTGACAGGTCCGATACCGTGCTCTCAGCAAGTGCCACTGCGACCAATACACCAAACCGTGCTGCCCACGGCACCCATACCACAACCTCTGTCCGCAAATCGTGTCCACAGCCGACCGGCAAATGTTTCACCAAAGAATCTGGACAGAGAATTTGTACAGGTCCGAACTGGCAACCAGACAGATACACCTCCCCCATCAGCACTACAGGTCCAGTCCGAGCGCAGAGGCCAAAATGTTCTGCCAACAGGGATACATCCCGATAAAGGAAGACAGCCGGAAGGACAGGACGAGAAAAAGGAACTTGATCCCGAAAGACTGCCACACCCCAGAGGTCCCGAGGTTCACCACTACGACGAGCGAGAATTAGCCAATCACGGGAGAGGGCCCAGACCATCCCGCAGAGAACAATCTCGCTCCCGTAGAGAACGCGAACGAAGCCCACCCCGAGGTCGGGATAGAGCTCGCCGTGACGACCGAAGAAGGAACCGGCGATCACCTACCCCAACCCGAGGTATCAACATGGCTCAACTTGAAGAGCTTATTCAAACCAGACTCGCGGCCAAACTAGCCGAACTCGAATCCCAGAAGACAGGCACCTACTCTCGGCCTATGGGAATTGAGGATGGCCCCTTATCCAGAGACATTTACCGCCAGTCAATGACGGATTTCAAGTATCCGACAACCCTTCCCAGCTTCCGGGTTAGCGGAGACACACAAGATCCACACAACTTTGTGTATGGGTTCCTCGAGCGACTCCGCCTTCTCGGAGCCACCGATGTCATCATGTGCCGTGTCTTCACCACTTGCTTGACTGGCGAAGCATGGGACTGGTACATGACGTTACCTCGGATATCTATCAACAAATTCGAGGACTTCGCGAAACTGTTCTTGGAGAGATACACGATCATTAAACCACCGCAAGCCACGTGCGAGATGCTTCTGGATATTGTCCAGGGGCAACGCGAAAGAACAGGTGCGTTTGTCAACCGTTTCATACAAGCATCTCGACGAATTCAGAACCTCAACGAAGAATTCGCCTTAGCCGCAATCAAGAAAGGACTCCGCAAAGGGGGTCCAGAAACCTTGCGTTACGAAGCTCACATGAAGAAGATGACCACTTTCAGGGAATTTGTAACCTTTGCGGAGGGTTACATCCGTGCCGAGGATGACAACGGGAGTCCTGCGAGGCCTAGATCTCGATCTCCCCGTCACCAAACTAACAAACAGCCAGCTCAGGACAGGTTTCGCAACCAAAGAGAACCTCGGAGAAACCAACCCAACCGATCAACCGAGCAAGAGCACAAATCTGGCACTGAGGGATACCGACAACACTTCGTAAGATATGCACCCCCTCACCAAGAAGCGGCACGAGATGTACAACATCGTAGAGGAAATGTTCGACCTTCCCCCGCCTTTGCCTAAAGACATTTTTACGGTACAAGATAACTCTCAGAAGTGTGAATACCACGGGTTCAATGGGCATTCTACTGCAGATTGCCTTCAACTCAAAGACATCCTGGAGAGACTAGCCCGAGAGGGTAAGCTGATCGAGTTCATCAACCCTGACTTCTTCAGAAAATTCTCCAGGAAGTACAATGGCAAAGGTAAAATTTTCAAGAAACCCATTTCTTACAGACAGGACTATACAGGACCCCGAGTTGGGGAAGCCGGTCCTCATACCCGGGATGGTCCCGAAACTAGACACCAAAAACGGCAGAGCAGCCCTGTCATTAACGTGATTAGTGGTGGTCATCGCGGGACCATCAGAAGAATCTTACCTCGCGACAATCGAAAACCATACCCCACTGTTTTGCAGGTTGAAACCGACAAAAAGCGACCTCGATCCGAGGAAGCGATATCCTTTTCCGAGAAGGACCTAGGTGAGATTTCCAGCCCGCACGATGATCCCGTGGTACTGAACCTCAAAATCAATACTCACCGGGTTAAGAGAGTATTAGTCGATACAGGAAGCTCAGCGGACATCCTGTATTTGCCGGCTTTCACGCAAATGGGCCTCGACACTCGCGCCCTCCAACAGCATATCTCGCATTTGATTGGCTTTACGGGAGATGCCCTTCGGCCTCGGGGTATGATGCCACTCAAAGTGACATTTGGCACGTCTCCTCGCACGGTGGAAGTCATGGTGGACTTCCTCATCGTTAATGCCCCCTCGGCATACAACGCAATCCTGGGAAGAGGAACTCTGAACAAAATCGGCGCAATCATCTCCCCTTCCCACCTGAAAATTAAATTTCATACAGATAACGGGATAGGGGAAGAAAGTGGCCAACAGCAGGTGGCGCGTGAATGCTACATGACTTCCATTCAGGGTCAAGGAGGTTCTATCCACCAAGTCGAGCAGTCGGAAGCAAAAACCAACCAACAGCGGTTGCGCTCGAGTACCGAGTATCTACCGCCCAATACCAACCTGGCGCTGGATCCAGTTGATAAAGCCGAGGTCAAAGCTTCCCTCGAGCCGACAGATGAAATCGAACAACTCGATTTGGGCGGAAGTAGAACGCTCAACATCGGAAAGGCAGTCCAGGGACAAGCGAAGGACGAACTCATCAAGTTTCTCCGGGAAAATCAGTCCGTTTTTGCCTGGACAGCCGCCGATATGCCAGGGATTCCGAGGTCAATAGCAGAACACCGACTGCATATCAAACCAGGTTCAAAACCAGTTAGGCAACGAAAACGTAACATGGGGGAAGAAAGGCAGCAGGCCGTAAAGCGTGAAGTCCAGAAGCTACTTGACGCTGGTTTCATCAGAAATGTCGAGTGTCCAGAATGGACAGCCAACCCCGTGCTTGTCAAGAAGTCCAACGGTGACTGGCGTATGTGTATCGATTACACTGACCTCAACAAGGCATGCCCCATGGATCCATTCCCTTTGCCCAAGATTGACCAACTGGTCGATTCCACCTCAGGACATGCCTACCTCAGCTTCATGGATGCGTTCTCCGGGTATAACCAAATCCGGATGAGCCAAGAAGACGAGGAGAAAACTGCTTTCACCACTAACTCGGGGCTATACTGCTACCGGGTTATGCCTTTTGGGTTGCGTAATGCTGGAGCCACGTTCCAGCGCATGGTCAACACTGTGTTTCACGACCAGATTGGGCGAAATGTAGAGGCATACGTAGATGACCTACTTGTCAAGAGCATGTCCGACCTCGACCATGTCCGAGATCTCAGAGAAACCTTCGCGACACTGAATTCAGCCAACATGAAACTCAACCTAAAGAAGAGTTTTTTCGGTCTAACTGGTGGTAAGTTCCTTGGTTTCATGGTTTCTATGCGAGGTATTGAGATTCATCCTTCCAAATCACAAGCTATCCTCGATATGAAACCACCGAGAAACCTCAAAGAGTTACAATCCCTCACAGGCAAGTTGGCCGCCCTCAACAGGTTTATCGCGAGATCCGGGGACGTCTGTTTCCCCTTCTTCAAAGCCATGCGTAAGTCAGCCAAATTTGAATGGACAGAGGAGTGTGCCATAGCCTTCGAAAAAATCAAAGCTTACCTCGCTAACCCACCATGTCTTAGCAGGCCGACCGCAGGCGATATCTTGGTGTTGTACTTGGCAACAACGGGTCATGCGGTACGTGCTGCCCTTGTTCGGGAAGAGGGACGAGATCAGAAGCCGATTTATTTCATCTCTCATGTGCTTCGGGATGCCGAAACTAGGTATTCCCAGATCGAAAAAGCAGCATATGCTCTTGTCATAGCTGCAAGAAAGCTGCGACCTTATTTCCAATCGCATTCCATAAAGGTTTACACCGGGATCCCACTCAAGAAGGCGTTCGCAAATTTCGATTCGTTCGGGCGATTGTTAGCTTGGGCGCTCGAATTGTCCGAGTTTGATATTTCTTTCCACCCCCAAAATGCTCTGAAATCACAGATATTCGCCGACTTCATCGCCGAATATTCCGGAGTTCCTCCCGAGTCCGAGGGACGTTGGATAATCCATGTTGATGGCGCCTCTTCGTTACAGGGGGCAGGAGCCAGGGTATCCCTCACTGGTCCACACGGGGAAACCCTGAATTATGCTCTCCACTTTCAATTCCCGGTAACAAACAACACCGCGGAATATGAAGCCATGATAGCAGGCCTTAAGTTAGCTAAAGAATTGGGCGCCCATGAGGTTCATCTTCGCAGTGACTCCGAGTTAGCGGTCAAACAAATAAATGACGAATGCCGAGTCATGGACGAGAAGTTGCGCAAGTACCGACAACAGTTCCACCTGCTCAAGAGCCATTTCAACGAAGTTGATATACAACATGTCTCGCGTAACAAGAACTGCCAAGCTGATGCTTTGTCAAAACTTGGCGCCGCAGGCAACCTTGACAAAGACCGACCCGTGATTGTTATGGATATTCCGGAATCCAGCATCAACCTTGAGACCACCGCTGTATTCGCCATCAGTGAACCTGGCGAGTTTTGGTTTACCCCGATGTGGAAATTCCTCAACACAGGGGTCCTCCCCACAGATCAGTTGGAAGCCCGACGTTTGAAAAGGATAGCACCAATGTACTCCATGTTCAACAATCACCTATACAAACGGGGGTACGTGCGACCTTGGCTTAAGTGCATCAATGAGGAGATGGCCTTGCGAATGCTTTCCGAGGTACATGAGGGCATTTGTGGAAGCCATCAAGGGGCTAAAACTCTCGCCAAACGAATTCTAAGGGCCGGTTTTTATTGGCCAACCATGCAACAAGATGCGGCGAACTTGGTTCGAAAATGTGAGCGCTGCCAATACCACAGCAAGTTGAGCAACATCCCGGCATACGATCAGATATCCATCTCGGGAGCTTGGCCTTTCGACTTATGGGGGATAGACATAGTCGGGCCCTTTCCCAAAGCTGTCAGGCAGCGTCGTTGGATTATCGTAGCCGTTGAGTACTTCACCAAATGGGTGGAAGCCGAAGCGTTAGCCACCATCACAGCCGCAGCAGCAGAAAAGTTTATCTGGTGAAATATCATTTGTCGATTTGGCATACCACATGCACTCATATCAGACAATGGAACACAGTTCAATGCAGCCAGCACCATGTCGTTTCTTTCTAACTTGGGTATCCAGAACAATTTCACCTCGGTCAGCCACCCAGCTAGCAATGGATTGGCAGAAGTCACCAACCGTACTATCCTAGACGGAATCAAAAAGAAGGTGGCGGATAACAAAAAGAATTGGCCCGACATTCTTGATGGTATCCTATGGACTTACCGCACAACACCTCGTGAAGCAACGCAACAAACTCCCTACTCTCTGGTATTCGGGATGGAAGCTGTTACCCCAATCGAGATGATGGAACCATCTCTCCGTACTTTGACATATTCCACTGAAGAGAACCGCGATGCACGTGTCGCCGAGCTTGACCTCGTCACAGAAAATCGGGAAAAAGCTCGCATCCGCACCACGGAGTACCAACGTCGAGTTAAACGTGCATTTGACAAACACGTGGTACCCCGAGAATTCTAGCCGGGCGATTTGGTGCTCAAGACCGTGGAAGCAACTGGCAAACATGTTAGCAAACTTGCTCCTCAGTGGGAAGGTCCTTTTAAGGTCATTCGCCCACGAGGTAAAGGCGCTTACGAGCTGGAAGATCCGAGTGGTTTCATACTTACTCGCCCATGGAACACTTGCCATCTCCGCAAATTTTACACTTAATGTATGTTGATTTTTATGTAGCTTTTATATTCTTATTTACCGCGAGGTACTTAGGGCGAGATAAGCCTTTGTTTTTTCCATGTATTCACTTAGACCAAGATGCAACTTTTTGTATGGCTCTAAGCTTTTATCAATATATATATATCTTATGTTATTTATGATTGTGTTTCATTTAGTGGGTCCGAGATATATGAACGAAAGCCTTTTATGGCAACGAAATGCATCTCGGGTAATACCCCCGAGATACACGACTTAAATTAATGTAGTCCTAAGGGACGACGACTGTTTTACCAGTAACATCAATCTTATTATGTCGAGAACATTTATCGAAAACCCCGCGGGGTAACGCATACGTTTACGCGACATACCTGTCCCCCCCTCACATTGACCATTTTCGTCAAAAAAAAAGAAAAAAAAAGGGGGAGGGCAAGGATATACAATCAAGCACATTTTGCTTGATTCACAAAGAAAACCAAAGCGTGCAACCGAGATAAAATCGACAGAAAAGAAATCGAGATCGGACAAAGAAACATGCGATTAAAAGAAACAGGTACATTTAAACTGTTCTTAAAACAAGTACATCTTAAAACTGTTAAACCCCCACATCTCGGGGGTATGAATAAGACAGTACATATTACAACATAATTCCCCCACATCTCGGGGGTTCAAATAAAACAACAATCTTCAAACTTTAACGTCAGGGATACACTTCACTAAAGCCGACGTGGTATTCATCACTCGACATAATCACTCCTACAAATGAAACGAGACAAATGGTAAGAATAAATATAACCGAAACACCTCGGAAGAATTAATAATAGACTTATTACTCACAAGGAGTAGGGGGCTTCGCCTCCGTGGGAGCAGTATTTCCTTCAGCAGGCGGAGAGTTGAAAAGAGCCAACTCTATTCCATCTTCCTGCTCCCCGCCTTGGTAAATATTACCCTCTTCAGCATTTTCCACCTCGGCATCCTCTTCGACATCCCTTACCTCGGTATCATCCTCTTTTTCACCATCGGAGGAGCTATCAGGAGTGTCTTCATTGTCCTCCTCGGCTGCATTGTCGGGTAGGTCGAGATGCTTAGGCCACTTATCTTTAGGCCAAGGATGGACAATCTTCGAAACCGGATGGTTCTCGAGTTCAAGTTCCTTATAAAACAGAGTACCATCCGGGTTCAACAGTGCATCATTTTCTTCATCCCAGCTATAATTCGAGAGATCTTTGATAACAAGTCTCTCGGATTCCACTTCGGTAAAACCCACATGCTCGGGTTTGAACGGGTAATGCTTTGCCAGTTCATCTAGATAGCAATAAATGGTTTGCGTCATCACGTCCTTGCAAGCATAAGGGACAGCCTGGGCGAAGGCTTTGCTGCCTAAAAACCGCCTGAGTGTGTTCCTTTTCAAATCCTGCATTTCGGTTTTTAGTCGGACGTTTTCAGATCTTGCTTCCTCTGCCTCCTTGGTCCGGGCCTCGAGCTCGGACTTGAGATCCTCAATTTTACCCTTGAACTTATCGGCTTTGCGTTTATAACGCTTCGCCTTTATCTCGGCTTCTTGGCGCGCGGCATCAGCCTTCCTGCCCGTGATACACGCCAGCTCATATTTTGCCGAGTTCACGGCGGCTTGGCCAGTGGCTACCCTTCTTTCCTTATCTTTTTGCTGCGCCAATTGTAGAAAATGGTTCCTCTCTAAAATCGCCCTGTTTAGCGCCTCTTGATCAGTTGTGACGGCAAGAGCACCGCGCTTCTCACTATTCAGCGAATCCTTGAGAAACCCAAAATAAACCCCGGCGTCATGCAACGACCTCAGAATCTGGCCTACGACTTGATCGGGATTTTCCTCAGCCCACTTCTTTTGATATTTAGTGGTCGTGAGTCTGAACGTTTCCCGAGCATACTCGGCCCGGACCTCGGGGTGATCTTCCTCTTCTTGCATCCGAGAATACCCGGAAAGATAGCCCAAAAAGCTGTCGGGGAACCCCTGGGAAATCTCTGTTCCCCACACGAACCCAGTGCGTTGCCCTTGTTCAGAAAGCTGCGATTCAAGAAACGTTCTGTGTTCCTCTGCGGGATTCCACACGTCACCAGCTGCCTCTTCGACGATTCTTTCCAAATCCGCTTCAGCAGCGTCAACCTCGGCTTGCGAAGGTTCCTTTGGAGTGACCTTGGGTGTCACCAACGCAATATCAAACTGAGCCTTTTGTTTCTTAGGCTCAGGTTCCTCCACCACTACGTCTTTTCCCTTCTCTTGCCTTGTTAAGCGTGAGGGGGGGTCAACGGAAGTCTCCTTCCTCTTTCGCGATGCCCCGGGTTGGGAGGAGCCAGAAGCACTACCCTTCACACCCTTGGCACGGGATTTGAAAGACGACTTAGGGAAAGCCGCTGTAGCAGTAACAGGAACCGACTTCGGAGCCTTCCGAACCTTTGCGGAACCCGACTTGGAGGTATTCGGAAACCCTGTCTTCTTAACAAAACCGTCCTCGGGATTAGCGAAGATGGGAATTGGACGAATAGCCTTCCAGGGTAATGCAATAAAACCACGACCTGCGACATTAGAAATATGCAAGAGTTAACAAGTTATCCATGGTAATACGAGATATTGGTACAAATATTTTCCAAAAAAATAAAAAAATAAAAAAGACTAACTTGTGAAATAATTGTCAAGAATTTTGATAACTTTTAATTCGTCCGACGTCGGAGGTGGAGGAGAAGTCGGAATCAAACTTTCCTTATTTAGAGGACGCCACTCCCTCCGTATTCCCTGGAAGCATTTCAAGTCCTTGGGGTTCTCGAGGTATACCCAACCATGGTTCCAACCATCCACCTTTGACAGCTTTTCAAAGAGCGCAACCTTAGAACGCTTCCGAACTGCAAGGTGGCTCTCATTGTTATATAATACCGTGAAATAATGAAAGAACAACCCCGTACTGGGCCAATACGACTTTAACTCGGGCATGAAATCAAACAAATACTTAAAGCTAATTATGTAACACCACGCTGGTGCAGTTAACTGTGCAGGGGCCACGTCGAGATGTCGTAATATCCCGCGAACAAACTTAGACACCCTCACTTTGAAACCGCATCTCGGCATTTTCCAATATATGCACATCCCGCGACTCGAGTCATGCGCTCGGTCATGTAGACCCGGGGCTGTCAACTTAAGCGCATGTCGTGGATATTCTTCTCTATCAGCTTCATCTACGAGTTCTTCGTAAAATGCGTCAGCATAAGCTTGATATCGGACAACCAGTTTAGGAGTAATACCAGCAGATAATGGAAAATCTGAGTCATTCCCATGACCATCTCGGGGAGGGACATCTTCCTTGTCTTTTTTCTTCCTGGGCTTCGTAGACCCGTGAGACGTTCCCACTGGGGCAACTACAAGCTCACCCCGAGGTGGATTGCCTTCGTCCCCTTCATTCCCGTCACTATATTTTTCCTCCTCAACATTTTCCGGCATCGCATCGGAATGTGGAGGCACCATGCCATATAGACTCTTGCCCTTACCAGGACGGGGGGGCAGGTGACATAACCGGGACGATTCCCCCGAAGTAGTGGGCGATGAATCCCGAGATCCTTCTTGTTCTCCGGCCATTTCTAAATTAACGAAGAAACAGGATTGGCTTAGGTAACCGCTATTCTTTATTTCTAAGGTATTACATTTCCCGACTTATCCAATACGGATCGATCACCAAGGCTAGATCATTAATCTTAGCCTTGACGACATTATCATGCCTATATGATCACTACATCATTATTAACCTCGGCAATGTTAATCGATATAAGGTTGAATACCGAGATGATAAAGAATTACCTTATATTGAAGTTCGCAACTCGACCTTCGCCCAGCGTCTTTTCTGAAGTTACCCATAAGCTCTCAACTCTCTCTGCTAACACCGAGATTATATTCGCTCTTTAGCTCCGAGGATTGAGTTGCTGAAGATAAACAATAATGAAAGGCTGGGTCGGGGCGGCGTATATATAAGGGTCTCTATTTTTCCCGCTCAATACTCGCGCGAATGTCGAAAAGGAGCCACGAAGCGTCGCGTTTAATCATGGCGACGCCTAGATTCCCGTGCCGTATCAGGGGAATCAGGCTCTTACCGAGTTGACGCGTGCCAGATGTCATGCGGAGATTGCGCCATAACCTCGTACTTATGATTGATTTGATGGCTGATTTGACGGCTGATGACGGTTAACGGAAGACGAGGCGTCAAAGTAATTAATGCCGACATACTATATATACTACCTCCGTCTTCCTTTAACGGAACATCCGGCGGTCCCAATTATACTTTCCAACTCGGACTATAATTATATGGCAACTAACAAAATTATAAAGGACAAGGCTAAGGAGGAGAGGAGAGATATTCCGTCACCATACCCATCTCCCCAACATCGGAGCCCCGAGACCCACAACGAGTTACCCCCAATTAACTCGAGGGAAGACGAGGACAACCCATTAGCATGGGATAGGTGCGCTATTTGCCGATCCAGAGGGAACTATCGGCACATGTTCCATTGCGACGGATGCGAAGAAGCTTTTCATCCCGGGTGTTTAGCCCGTAGATCACCTCGGAACCACGGTGATCCACGCTTCATATCCTTCACCTGCAGAAAATGCCGTGATCAAGAACGCCGAACCAAGCGCTCCCGCCATGAATAACCTTAGATATGTATAGAATATCGCGGGGATAGCCCGCCTTTTGTTGGATGTCAATTTTTAAATTTTACTTATCTGCTTATGTTGTAACCTTCAGCCGAGGTCTTTACCTCGTGTTGTTTTGATTAATATATGTTTCTTAGGCATTTCATTGCTACTTGATACCGTCTAACATAAGTCAGTTTAATCACCTCGGAAACGCCGAAAGCCTGTCATGTCGTATAACTTACACAACGCCCAATGACATTTATGGCTAATAGCTGGCGGCTCCCTGTTTTAGGCAATATGGCCCACGGTATTTATGGCAACCTTCGCCCATAACGCCTATAAATAACCGGCCGCTAATACGACAAACGCACATTCTTCTTATCTTTTTCCCCTTCCTCAGAACCTCTGAGATGCCTATCAAGAGAGTTGTTTCCAAAAACAAAACACCTCTCGATCAAAGTCCGAATAGCGATGACCAACCGTCAAAAACGTCGCCACGACATGCCTCCCCCCAATTCCCGATATTCTCGGGACACAATACGGGCCCTATCTCGACCTGAGAGATGGACACTCCTCCAACATTTCCCCGAGAAAGACCTGGATTGGATGCTCGTGAACGAGGACCTCCAAATCGGTGACCTTATTGACCTCACCCTTGCTAACGCACCCTCGTTCACCAAGAACGACGAGAACGACATCCATAAATTCGATCTCGAGCCCAAGTTGCGTAGATGCATCATCTGCCGTGACAAAGAAGCCCAGCACGAGATGGTGAAATGTCTGGGGTGCTATGAATGGAGTTGCTTCACCCATTACGACATCCAAGGCCGGTCGGACCCTCGCCGTCGGTTCTGGAAATGTCCTGGGTGTTTATCCCGCAATACTGGAGGCCCGAGTTTGTACACCGCTACCCAAGATGAACTCGACGCCGACAATCTTTTCGAAGACACCGACCATGACAGGGTATAAGTGGTCCGAGAAACGACATCACACCCGTCTTTTGCTGAGCATGGACCACGCGGTGCTTAGAAGGCGTGACATGACAGGAGTGGAAATATACTTCCAGGCACTGCATTAAATCATGTCTCATGTTTAGTATAAATAGGCATTGTATGATTTCGATGTTTTCTTATATATTTAGGATTGTTCTGTTTTTATGATATCAATGATTATTTATCATTTCTATGATTCACTTCTTTTATTGATCTTTGACTAACTCGGAAACCATGTTGGGGCAAATATGTTAACACATCAATTGTCGGATACATACCGAGATAGGTCTATATTAACACATTAATTGTTGGGTTTGTAACAAGACATGTACCCAACATATGTTACCCCGAGTTATTATAGCATCACTAGCAAACTAAAAAAAAAAAAAAAAAATCCTCGACACTAAGTACGCTTAGTTGTCTCAGGTTACTCACTATGATAACACGTTAACTTCGGGTTACGTGTCCGGGATAGAAAACCGACATATCTTAAACCCAAAATGATATAGATAACATTTAATAAAGTATGTTTTATGAGTTATCCACCCTCAAGTCGAAAGCATCTCGCTGATGCATTCCGACTTCGGGGGCTAATGATAGGGCCATGTTCCACAGGCCCTTTTACTTGTTCCAAACTGGGCCATGAAAGACTGGGATTCGGACCTTTACAAGGCCAACCCGACGTCATATGAAAAAGCCCAAAAAGCTCGTTAAGCCGGGGCCCAATATGCCGGCCCCAAACCAGAGCCTTAATATAGGCCCACGCCAACCGACATACGGGATAGCCGGGGAAACGGCTAGCTTAATGCCGATGTCCCTGTAACGGCTAGCTTAATGCCCACGTCCCAGTAACGGCTGACATAACTGCCCACGTTCCCCATAAACGCCCGAGATGGCAGTTATGGCTGGACTATATAAGGCAACGATCCCCATGAAACAAGGGACGCAATTTTCACTAAGAGAGAGATCATACAGGTCAGAGCCCGAATCTCTCATAAACCACCCCGAGTTTTCAACTCAATCCACACCTCGGCCTGCCTTCCTTTGGCAGGACGAATCCAGCTCAGCCCAAATCTCCCATACGGCCTCATCTCCCGAGATAGGACGTATCACATTATATATTTTAAATATACATTATATACATTAAAAGACTTTAGTAATAAGTCTTTTGTAGTCAATATCGCTTTTTTATTTAATTTGTTATATGATATCTCATATAATTTATCCTTTTGCGTATAGTATATCCTCTTTGAAAGTTCGACGTCATAAAGTATAAATGAATTCACTTCATTTAACAGTTTTTAGAAATCTCCCTTGGAATAAAAGGAAAAACATAAGGGGTTGTTGGTGTGACATCAATGGTATATTGCAAGTAACAGCAACAAGTAATTTGCAAATAAAAATATTACAGGGGTAATTGTGTGAAAATTGAGAAAGAAAATAGGTAGCTTAAATTCCAATAGTGGATCGCCTACTCGCCTTAACAAGAAGTCTAGAAGGATTAATAAGTGCTATGTCATGATAAAAAAAAGGTCCATTTTAAAACCAAAACAAAAAAAGTAATGATCATATTTAACTGTTAAGAAAATGTTGTATCCTACGGTTACGACAATCATCGTATAATCATAGGCCTAATTAGTACCCATTTTTTTACTTTTGTTTGACGCAATTGGCGGCAAAAGGAGTAATGGAAATCTCCTGTTCAAAAGTACTGGAGGCGATCAAACAACCAACATTGTCTTTGAATTTTGAATGGTTGGAGATCTCTTCGTTTAAATTATCGCAATTGCAATGATCAATCAAAACCGTCCATTTCATTCCATCAAATGAGTCATGCATCAAACGTGGGAGCCTCGACTCTCTGCGGGACCCACTCCCACCAACCAAAAAACAACAAAGAAAAAGAAGCCAGCAAATAAAAAAATAAAAAATAATCGATTATAAAAACATGTGTCTGCTACGCGTGTTTGTTGTCACGAGCTACACCAATATGGCAATATCACGACTGATTCAATCCAATCAGGATTTTCTGAATTGACAACTTATGCACAAATTGTGTAGTGACTCATTCAAATGAACTAGTTATTTTACACCTTGTTTGCATGGAGAGTAGAGGAAGGGTTGGAATGAAAAGAAAAGAGAAATTTCCCTCAAATCATGTTTGGTTGATAAAAACATGTCAAGGTAAAGAGTACAGAAGGAAAAATGTTTAATCTTGCATGCTTGTAATCGATATAATAGATTTTCCTCTCGATTTACTCCTTGTTTGGATGGAGAGTAGAGGAAGGAATGGGAGGTGAAGAATAAAAGGGAATAGAATGGAATAGAAAGAAAGATTAACATATTTAATTTATTTGTATTTGGATGATTAATGAGGAAAATAAATTTAATTTTCCTTTCTGTCTTATTTCTTGTTTGGTTGATTAATATTTAGAAGGTTAATGAGAAATTCGGTGATTATGTAGATATGTCACAAAAAACTTATATGAGAATTATATAAGTAAGATGTAGGATTAGACATTTGTATTTTTTGTTCTAAAAATATTTGCAACAAAATTTCTTTCCATCCGTTACACCCCAAATCGGGAGGGAAGCCGATTCTATTGATTATAATGATACAAGGTTAAACCTTTCACCTCATGTACCCTTCACCTCCGACATAATTTTGTCAACCAAACACGATTCGACGGAAAGTTTTCTTTTCTTTCCATTCCCTCCCTTCCTCTACTCTCCATCCAAACAAGGTGTTAGAGTTTAAGAATGGAAAAAAAAAATGACACAAATATCCAACCATATATCTTACCTATATAATTCTTATCAAAATTTCTTTGTCAGAAACATATAGCAACTACTGAATTTCTCATTAACCTTCTAAATTTTAATTAACCAAATAAAAAATAAGACAAAAATAAAAGTTAAATTTATTTTTTCTCATTAATCATTCAAACACGAATAGATTAAATATGTTAATTTTCCTTTCTATTATATTTCATTCTCTTCTATTCTTCACTTCCCCTCTCTTCCTCTACTCTCCATCCAAACAAGATGTTAATCAAAAGCAACACGGAAAAACACACTTTAAAAATAGTTAACAAATATATAATAAAGTATGGTGCTGACATCCAATTAATCTAACTGATTTTATGTTTTAACTTTCAACTACAAGTTTTTATTTTGAGGCGGGTTCAGATGCCTCTATTTTTTGTGTCTTCATTGTGCTTCTATTTTTTAATTTCTAATAATACTTTAAAATTTATACATCAAAATAAAATTGTTAGCTGTGATCTATATTACTTTCTCTACACACATAAAAAATTATCACTTCCCAATTTTAATTTAATATTAGTCAATAAGGAAAATAAATTTGTTGGTATTTCAAAGGAATAACAGGAACCTATTCTTGTTATTATGATCACAACCGTTGATCTTTGTTGAGATTCATGCATGGAAAATTTTAAACGGTTTCCTTTAAAATAACAGAAGATTTATTTACGTCAATACGTTAAAAAGTCAACGTCCAAAATTTATCCACATTGGTGTATTTTTGCAAGCTCTTGATACTAATAAAAAAAAATCAAAATGTCGTGATATTTTACGTGTGCATAGAGAAAATGATATAGATCATAAATAACGTTTTTATATTAACATCTAAGTTTTAAATTTTAAGTTAATATAGTTTTAAAAATAGAGGCATGATGTAGGCACAAAAAATAAAGGCGGTTGAACCCTCTTTTAATTTGTACGAGTGAGACTATGGTAATATGCATATTACATAACGATATGTGATGTAGACTTATATCTTTGTTTATACATTTCAAATAGTCAATTTGAAGGGTTCAACATCATCTTCATATTAAAATGTATATACAGATTAAATTTTACATTTTTTTTTTATTATTATTTCTTTAGATAGGTAAAAACTCGCTTGATTTGAAAATTCTAACCATCTCAGTGATTTTCTACCTATCTAAAAATCTAGTAAAAAATTCTAAATAATATATAATTTAGTCTACAATTACTTTTTCATACGGAGATTATTTTTAACGGTTTAAATCGACTATCTAAACTTTAAAAATAGTGATATAGATCCATGATACAGGCCGATTCATAATATGTATATTACTGTAGCCTCGCTCATTTTGTATTTATTTATAGCCCATGAGACTATGTAAACTTTATAGCTTCGCTCTTTTTAACGGTAAGTATGCATATTAGTCCGGTTAATAATTCTTGTGAACAAAAGCACCTGTAGTCTAACACTTAGCAGCTTCTACCAAAAATAAAAAAAAAAAAAAACCGTGTAATTTTTGGAGAAATGAACTCCGCTCGGTAATACAAATAGTAGCGAGTTCTTACAATTGCTATATTTCTAATCACTAATTTCAATTACATAAATCAAAATTTTATTTTATTTCAAAAAAATTGGCCACGTTTTTATTAAATTGGCCGACATTTTTATTAATATCCAAAGTTAATTACAAATTAATAAGTTTACCCAGAAGCCGGTCATTTTATGGCCGGTTTTCTATTTTTTTTTTCACACGAACTATTTTCTTCTTGTATATGATCTGTTTTGTGAATATGTAGTGCAATTTTATTTTGTCGTTGTATTGTAATATTATTTTGTTGACTATTTTTCTGGGTACTTGTGTCACTCACACCAACTCAATTTATTTTGAGATGCGTCAATTGGTGTGCCTTTAATCTTTAAAATACTTATTATGTTGTTTAAAGCACTTATTCAATTTTTTTTAATATTTTCTATTTATTTTTATGTTGTACTATTATTGTTATTGTTGTAATATTTTCTGTTTAGCATTATCATGATAATTTATTTTAGGGTAAATTTCGCTGGAGGTCACTAAACTTTGTCATTTGTCACGAATTGGTCACTCAAGTTTAATTTGTCCCTTTTTAGTCACTCAACTTTGTCATTTGTCTCAATCAAGTCACTCTATACTTTTTCGTCCAAAATGCTAACGGAATATGCTCATTCTGTTAGTATTTTGGACAGAATATACTTATTCCGTTAGTATTTTGGACGGAATGAGCATATTCCGTTAAGATTTTGGATGGAAAAGTATAGAGTGACTTGATTGGGACAAATGACAAAGTTGAGTGATTAGAAAGGGACAAATCAAACTTGAGTGACCAATTCGTGACAAATGACAAAGTTTAGTGACCTCCAGCGAAATTTACCCTTTATTTTATCTGAAAAATATAAAAATAGTGCCATAAAAGTACACATACAAAAGAACCGAAATATAAGATAATCCAAATATACCAAATATAAATAGTATGCCAAATATAAATAGTACAAAAATAGCCACGATACTATTAAAACGGAGAGGGGGACCATCGCTCAAGCGGTACTTCGGCTTTCGCCCGGCACTCGCGCGGCCAGGCTCTATCTCTCGGGGTCTCCACACCAGCATCGGCGTAGCTACGTCTCCGCTTGGCGGTATCCCATATGTAATTACTCCTGAAGACTGTCGAGACTGGCGGGGGTGTACCAAAGATAGATGCAGCGAGCCCAGTCTCAAAGTCAAGCTGAGTATGAGACCCGTTACCACTAGCCTCTCTATCATGTGGCATCTTTGTGCCATATTGGGGTACTGGCGGTGCCGATATGAAACCCTCCTCGTATACCCGAACTTATCGAGACTGCACGAGAGGAACTCGACATCCGTAGTAAAGGACTCCTGAGATGGTGGCTGTGGTTGTATCTCGGCCGGACCCTGCAATCATACACATAATTTAGTAAATTTGATCTGAATGAAATAATTATAAACCTTACATCTACTGAAGTATGACATACCTGAGTCTGAACCGGACGTCCATGCTCATCGTAGAATGCCAACCACCCAGCGTTGGATAATACCCAATGATGGTAGTCCCACTCTGGATGCGAATCGGGAGAATGTGGCATCTCATGTCCCATAATCGGGCTCGGTCGGATCTATCTCATGCCAGTTGATGTTCTCACCGGCGTCTTGTAGCATCGTGATAAGCTTCGCACCGTGCCCGGCATCCTCAACCCAATTCGCATTTTTCTTGAGGGTGCAGTACGCAATATATCGCCAGTTCTTCTTTCCCACCATGGCGATCCCATGCCCGCACTCCTTGATCAAGGACAGAAGCTGAAAAAAAAATTATTTTGTCAGATCAAACCTTGATGACTATTCAATTAGAGAAACTATGTAGTTTTAGGTGCATTACCTGGCGAGCCCATTTGATGCCGTTGGGATGGTAACCATCATCGGTTTTGACCCTGTCGCGAAGATGGGGACCATAATTGCCCTGCAGATAGATAGTGGCCATGCAGACCTGTGTTCGCACAAAAGTGTATCACAAAGTTTTACTACAGCAAGCTGTAGCTTTTAACCTTGATTTAACTTCCGACTAAGATTGCAAGTGCACAATCCTGTCGTATAGTCTAGTCAGGTATCGATCCACAGGACGGTTCAAAATCAAATCTGGAACTCTACTTAAATCAATTAGGTACTAGAATGTTGGTTTGGTTTATTTAATTTCCTAAATTCAATAACAGAAGTAATTAAAATAACAGAAAGTAAAAGTTTGGTTTTATCAGATAGAGAAAAGCGTTTCCAGGGTTTTCGATTTCATTATCAACTCTGTCTCTCGGTACCCACACGACCCGCGTACTTTCATACGCGACCCGCGTACTCTCATACGCGGCCCGCGTGGACCTCGAGTGAATGTAACAGTTGTCTGTTGTTGCGTTGTTCTTTAGTGTAAGGATTTATTGACCGAACCTAATGTTCCTAAACCTCAACTCTCGTTTGTTGGCTTAATAAACCTGGTATCGGAATTGCAATTTCACCTTCTTAGGTTTTTAATCTAAGTTAATTGTCTGGTTTACTAAAGGTAACCACTATCTCTCGATAAGTGGAAAAGTTCACTTCTCAGTTACTTTTTGGTCTCGCCTTGCGGCTCGTAAACCTACCTCAAATACTAAGTTTGGTTGAGAGAAACATCAGGGCCAAATTACAAGAAAGATGCTATAGACATCTGACAGTAAACAATTAAGAATCATTCAATCAACTTCAACAAAGCAATTAAAATACTACTCAAACAATTAAACACTAACATTCAACACAGATTCAAACAACATGCATACAAAACAAAGTATCAAACTACATCGTAACCCTAGAAACAAGAAAACTACTCACACATAGTCAAAGAACAAATAACACAAATGATAGATGAAATAGTCATGACAAAACCCGAAATACAAAGAAGATCCATGAAGAACTTTCGGCTTTCGCTTCTCAACTTCATCTCCAAGCTAGCCGTCAAGCCCAAAACCTAGAATCTGTCTCACGCTCTCTGGAATGTAGAATAATGAATAGCCTCCCCTTCTGTGGCAAGGGATCCCGTAATATAGCCTTTCTGCTGACCTTTCCTTCATTGAGCCTCTGTTTCCTTTTCTGTTTTGTTTCCGGAATAGACTCACGCGACCCGCGTGTAGTGGACGCGGTCCGCGTGTCTGTGTTCCTCGCGTGTAAGAATGAAGATCGCGTCTGTGGTCGCGTCAGGGTTTTATGCGGCCCGCTTCGGATGTGACGCGGCCAGCGTGAATGGTTCCAGAACTTCATAATTTCCCTGATTTCGCTCGTTTTCTGCAAAGTAAGAATGAAAACGCAGCAGTACCACATTCTATAGATATTCAATGTATTTTCAATGTAAAAGACACGATTTGGTGGTTTGAAACACAGATTTTGGTACAGAAATTGGTCAGATTTATAGGTCTAATAATGAGACATCAACCTGCATGTACCATGTATCGTACCTCAACTAGGGATGTCTCTGGGTCTGAAACAACGCATATGGCTCATGATAGAAGTCCAGATACTGGGATCATCCGCCTTACTGCAGTACTCTTGCAGATAGTTGCTCCAGTCCCAGTCCGTTTGCCCTTTGTGGCTCATCCTATAAGGAACACGTTAGTTGCAATACAAAGCTATCAAGTAATATGAGGTAGTTGATAATAGGATACGAATTACTTGTGCAGGTCTCTGAAGGTGGACCTCGACAAAGATGGATCTGTGGGAATCAACAGCCTAGTCCAAACTGACGAAGTACCCGATTTGGGTAGTGGTGCTCCACTATCCAGAAGTGTACGAGTGGACCTCTGTAGTACCACATCTCCCGCTCCTGCTCCTGCAGACAACTCCCTGGCAATAGCTCCTCCTCTACAACTGATAGTACGGTGTCCACTCAACAAGATCAGCAGCCAAACTCTACAGCTCTGAATGGACTGGCCTGATCCCAATGGTACTATTGTGGGTCCGATCTATGTAGTGGTGGAAACCGTGCCACTTCTTCCCGTATACTGGGCATCTCCAAGTGTTGGGCACTCCCCATGCCGGAGCCTCATTCTGGATAGGCCGGCCCACCGATAGATGTAACCACGATCAGTGCTGAAGCAGGAGTACCGACCAATACATCTGCTTCGCCTTCTTCTGCATTTTCAAGAACTTTAGCCGTTAGGGTATTTGGATTGATTGATTAAATAATTAAGTATGCTAAAATATGCTAAAAATGACCAAAATAGTCTTAATTATGCTATAATATGCTAAAATTGTCCAATTGCGCCTAAAATAACCTAATTTCGGTAAAATATGCTAAATTTGCTAGCCTAATTTCGGTAAAATATGCTCAAATGCCCCAATTATCCTAATTATGCTAACTCCGGCTAAATTACGCTTAATTTGCCTAATTATGTAAAAAAATACCAAAATACCCTAAAATATGGTCACTATGCTAATTACACTAAATTGCAACAAATTACCCTAAACCCTAAACTATAAACCCTAAATTAAATAAAATAAAATTTAAATAAAATAAAAAAAATTACCTTAAAGAAGAGAGAAAATTCAGTTGAGAGATGAGTGAGTTGCGTGGAGGAGAGAGAAAAAACGGGTATATATTGGGTAAATTACGGGTAAATAGAAAACCAGCCATAAAATGGCCATCTTCTGGGGAGAAGAAACCGGATATTTTTGACAAAACTCGGAAAACGTGGTAAACTTATTAATTTGTAATTAACTTTAGATATTACTAAAAATGTCGGACTCCGCTCGGTAATACAAATAGTAGCGAGTTCTTACAATTGCTATATTCCCGAAATTTTTATTTTTTACATTTTAATAAAATTAATTAATAAAATAACCATCGTTTCTGGTTAATTCGAAATCTAGCACGGCCGCAGAACACCGCTGCGGACCCATATGGGGGTGGCCGCAGAATGCCGGAGCGGTACCCAATATGGGGCCGCAGAACCATTCTGCGGACCCCCTTTTTTTCTTTATTCTTTCTGTTAATTTAACGAGACACCCCAAGGGTCAACCTACCGGTCAAAAATTATTTTCCTTTATGTTATAGGGATGCGTGCAGAACCATATTAAAAAAACTGGATTAAAAAAAAAAAGGGTCCGCAGAACCATTCTGCGGACCCATTTAAGGGTCCGCAGCGGTATTCTGCGGCCCCGCTCAAATGGGTCCGCAGAATGCCGATGCGGCCGTGTTAGATTTAGAATTGACCAGAAACGATGGTCAATTTATTAATTTATTTTATTAAAATGTTAAAAATAAAAATTTCGGGCTATATTCACTACAGCAAATCAAACTTTCTGCGACCGGAAAACCGGTCGCAGAAAGTCAAGGCACCGGTCGTTGATAATAAACCCGGTCGCAGAAAGCCGATTCCGGTCACTAAAAGCCCGGTCGCTATAAGCATTGTTGCAGATACTCTTCTGATGACGTCACCGGACGCTGAATGACATCACCGGTCGCTGATACTCTTTTGTGACCACTTTTTTTTTGTCGCTGTTGTTTTTTTCTGACGTCAGAAAAAAGTATCTGCGACCAAGAAAAACGGTCGCTGATACCCAAATTATTAGAGACCAATGTCAACGGTCGCTGATACCTAATGCCGGTCGCAGAAAGTCTTCTGTCAGGTTTTTGAAATTTATTTTATTATTTAAATTTGCACCATTTAATAATTGATACGACACGTACCAACATACAATATAAACATACAAATAAATATCAAACATAAACATACAAATAAACATCAAACATAAACATCGTAATGTTAAGTAATACAAACATAAATGTCGAAATGTCAAGTAATACAAACATAAATGTCGAATAACATAAACAGCTAATCTAAATGTCAAATACCATCTAAACCAGGAATGTCAACACAAACATCTGAACAAGATATAAATATCTAAACTAAGCAATACCATCACCGCCAACATCCGACCCCTGCCCCTCGTCATCATCGCCGTCATCGTCCTCGTCATCCTGAGGAGCAGGGATCGAGGCCTGCTGCAAGCCCGAACCTCCCTGTGAGATTGTAAGAAAGTAGTTTAGATAATTATGATATAGGGTTTAGGGTTCACAATTAAAACATACTGAAATATCGAATTTCGTACCTGAGAAGCTCTGAAAGCTAAGTTAATCTGCTCGGTGATCTTAGACATAAACCGATCCTCCATCCTATCAAGTACCCGAGCAGATATAATTAACCAAAATTTCGCTATCAGATTAATTTCTATCAGATTATTCAAAATTAACCGATCCTCCATCTTGGACATAAAACGGAGACTATTCAAAATTAATCTCTATCAGATTAATTTTGAATGGGTATAAACCTAAAAGGCATACTAAATGTTCTGGTTTACTAATATAATTAACCAACATATAATTAATAACTAACAAACTGTAGTACATAATTAATAATATAATTAACCTTCATAGAATTAAGAAAGATAGAAAACTTGCCTGATTACAAGCAATTACTCCCTTGAAAATCGAGTTTTCTCCTCTCCTTCTTTCCTCCCAAACTTAACTATCTTCTTTTATAACTCCTAAAACCAATTAACCAATCAATTAATCAACCCAATTAGTCAACCCAATTAATCAATCAATCATAACTAGCTAGCTATATTTTTTATTACATTATATAAGTTGTTAACCTTGCACCATGTATTCTATATAACAGAATATTTCGTTATACTTTATTAATGTTGACTAGCACCATGTACTCGAAATATTCTGTTATATTGATACATTATTAATGTTGACTATATACTTTATTAATGTTGACTAGCACCATGTATTCTATATTCTAAAATCCAAAAAGATAATCTATACAATTGGACAAGAACTGGTTTTCAAAGCAATTGATTATATTGACTGTAGATTTATTACACAATTGGGACAAACCAACAACCCATGAAACTTATATTAAACTTGAACAAAATTATATCCACGGTTTTAAATAAAAATTTTGACAACACTATAAAAAATGACCCAAAATTGTGAACATTAAAACTATCCCTCAAATACCCCTCAAATATATGAACATTAAAACTGACCCAAAAGTGTTAGAAGCACCCCGATTTCTTTTCATAAGAAAAGAAATTTGAACTTACAAAATACCCCTCCAATATATGAACATTAAAACTGGCTAATGACCCAAAATTTGGAAATTCAGAGTAGATACTGGTACAGGAACCAAGAGGTACGGTTAGCGTACCAAAGGGTGCAGACAGGAATCGTAGGCATCGGATTCGGTGGTACGGTTACCGTCGTCGTAAGAATGAAAAAAATGATAAAATTTGTTTCAAAACAACCTTGCGTCCAGCTTGAGCGCACAATGAACAGGGAGATCGTACTCCGGAGAAGGAGACCGATTTCGCGGCGGGGTCTGACAAAGCGGGGGTTCGGGCGCTCCTTCGGGCGGCGGTGTCTAAGAAGGCGGGGGTCCAATCTAAGAATGCGGGGGTTCGATCTGAGAAGGCGGCGCTCCTTCAGGCGGCGGGTGTTCGGGCGGCACGGGTTCACGTGTTTTTTTTTTTTTTTGGGTAACCTAAACCGTGGGAGGAGACAGAGAGAAAGGCAATGGCGCGCGGGGTTTTTTTCCTTGAGACCCTTCAGCGACCGGGCCAACACGGTCGCTGATGCCTATTATTGCCGGTCGCTGAAGGTGTCGTCGCCGAAAAAAAATTTACTTTTTTTTTTTTGCCTGAGAGAAGGTCTTCAGCAACCGACAACTAGACCGGTCGCTGATGCTGGTCGCTGAAGACTTGTTTTGTTGTAGTGATTTCTGATCACTAATTTCAATTACATAAATCAAAATTTTATTTTAGTTCAAAAAAATTGGCGCAAATATATTATTAGCTCCACTTTGTTAATCACTCTGTATTTTTTTATTAAATAGAGCTTTTTATTCTTTGATGAGTTTAATTTCAAATAAATTAGATTGTATTTAAATACAAAATTTAAAACGTTATAACTATTCTATTTCATATGATGTGTCTACACGTAAAATTTTAAATTTTCAAATTACCTTTTTATAAAGTCAACCAAAGGTTTGGTGTCGCTGTGTTCTGTCAGCACACGATATGCCGAGGTTTCATTCATGTCTCAAATAGGTTCAATCTTTAACTTGGGGTATTTCACGTGGGATCCATATCCTCGACGGTACCGTAAAAGATTCCCTTTTACAATTAGCTATTTACGGTTTGAGATTAACTCTCAGCCGGTTTGGGATTCGGGCTGACTGAGGGGGCAGTATTATTGGGCTTTGAGATTCGTGCCAAGTTAAAAAGAACGGTCCAGATCAAGTAATTGTAGATTCCCTATTACGGTACCGTCGTTTGATATGAATTCATTTCATGTGACGTACTCTTAGTGTCGTATCAGCAGTGTATCTTGAACGTGTCTTCTTTGAACGCAGTGTAGGTCCGATGCCCATCGGACCTAGTTTGGTTCCGATGGGCAGATCTACCGTAGGAGAACGGAGTGATTTGTGCGCACGAAACTTGAAACATACACACACGGGGTTTAAAACATTTCGCACGAATCTAAAAGAAAATCGATGGTGATTAAACCCGTCGAACCGAGGTAGGTCTGATGCCCATCGGACCTACTCCCAGTTCGTCTTCTTTCCGACTGTGTATCTGGAATATGGCTCGTTGAGTATGTGTAAAAGGTTCTTTTTAACAACGGGAAGAATATATATCCTCTCCAATATGTGTAAAAGATTTTTTTTCGCTTTACAGTTTGATATTTATTTTCAACCGTTTTGAGATTTAGGTTAGTGCAAGAGCAGTATTTACGGCCGGAGTCAATATAGGTCAATTATATATTTTTTTGCGGAAAATATAGGTCAATTTTGTAATACCATGCTATTTTACTCTACATAAATATAAAAAATTTGAAAAAAAAATAAAAGTCAATTGACTCTCATATTTCCTCCTTCCTCAGTCTGTCTTTTGGCAGTATCATTTGCACTTTGAGATCCACTGATTCTAAATATTCTCTTTTACGATTCTCCCCAATTCCAACGACTACCGTCCAAGAGTCCGTATTTGACATGTATTGGACCCAGATGCGTCACAATTTTAGATTCTTCTTTGCTACACAGTTTTTGGTAGAAGAATATAGAGCAAAATTAAATGTCTTCATTCTTGATTTTGTTGGCCAACCTTAGAAGAGATTTTTTTTTAAAAGATAAAATCAGGGTCTGAGCCCTCATTTCATTAATGAAAAGTCTTTTACAAGAGTCTTGTAAAATCAAAATAGAAAGCAAAAATAAAAGCTGGAATGCTCAAAACAGTTGAGCCGAATTAGAAAATTAAAAACAAAAGCAAAATGACAGTAAAGCTAAGTAAAATCAAATGGTGAAGTGTGGAAACTGTGTTGTTGTACCGCTCTCTTTCTGTCTTGTATTTAATCTTCTGAATAGTTCTTGTTTCACAGCTACATTTGTAGCATGACACTATATCTACTTTGTACCAGTATTTGTTCCATGAGGTCCTGCACTGTATTACTTCTCTCTTTGAATACTCTGACACACCGCTCTCTCCACCATATGAACATTGTTATCAATAGCGCAGATCTCTCGTTCTGGGTGCTTTGTTTGCTCGTCAGTGCTCTTATGGATGGTGACCCGATTTGTATATGCGTTTTCACCATTGTGTAGAGTATCTGTACTTGTGGGCAATCCCGAAACAGGTGTCTAACCGTTTCAAAGTTTTCCTTGCACATCATACATCTATTGACGATGCATACTCCTCTTCTCGCTATGTTATCCATGGTCTGTATTCTATTAAGGATCATGAAAGTACTACGTTAATGAGAACTAATCTTCCTACTAAGGATAGATGTTTTGCTGCCCAACCCGCTAACCTTTTGTTGAATCTCTGTATGAGTTGTATGAATGCCGCCTTCTTTAATCCTCTGTTTGATAATGGTAATCCCAAGTATATGAACGGGAATTCCCCCAACCTACAACCCATCATAACTGCTAATTGTGTTGCCTCTGTATCATCTGTCTGTGTAACCAGGAGCTCTGATTTTTCCAAGTTAACGGCTAAACCTGATATTGCCTAAAAAGCAATAAATGTGATTTTTAGCATCTGAAGTTGTTGTGTCTCTGGCTCGATGAAAAATAAAGCGTCATCGGCGTAAAGTAAACAAGGTTTTATATCCGAAAATGGTAACCTTATTGCCCCATTGTTTGCTAATTTAACCATCTTGTATGAAATCTATTGCTATAATGAACAACAGTGAGGAAAGTGGGTCGCCTTGTCATACCCCTCTGTTGAGCATTATTTTATTTCCCAAAATACTGTTTACAATGACCTGTGATGTGCCCCTAAGTACCGAATTTTGTAACCATTGCACCCATTTATCCGGGAAGCCAATGTGTTGTGTTACCTTGATGAGAAATTGTCAACTTACCATATCAAATGTCTTGTGAATATTGGCTTTGAATTTTGCCATTGGTATGCTTGTTTTGTGTGCATGTATCAGTAATTGTTGTACATATAAAAATCTCTCCTTATTTTTCACAAAACCCGTCTGTGCCAAGCCCTTTCAAACCGGAAATTAAAAAAAAAAAAGTTAATAATACTTTAGTATAGTCTTGAATTAAGTTATCAACAGGAGCAGATTCAATAAAGTTTAAAATTAAGCAGTTCCCTGGATGTTAAAAAAAATTAGCCTATGTATTTTTGACTATTGCATATTTCTGATGAATAAGTTTGTCTATTGTAGATCTAATTTTTTTTTTTTTTTTTCCAACTCATTTTCTTTCGGGTACGATTTATTCTTTTACTTATTCCTCACTAAATTTCTAGATTCGTCCCTAACTAGCTATCAATAAAACATTTAGCACAACAAGAAGTCATCAATCATGGCACAAAATAGACACTGTCGAAAACCAAATTGAAGACACGATTGCTCATTCATAGAAAATTATATGAGGTCATCCTGTCAGTCTTAGGTTAGTGGGTCAGAATCTGACCTGACAATTCCCAGTTGGACAGCTTAACTAATCTTTACAATAATATATAAACATCATAAAATCAAAAAGGAAAACGGGAAAAATAAAACTGCCATGAACCTGCCGTATGCGTATATGCAAAAGTAATAACCAAGTTTACCTCAGATGGATGCTAGATTTGCAACCTATGCTGACCTGACCTGATTGGTGGTTGCTGAACCTGACAAGTTTTGGTGAATCAAATTCAAAATTAATATCTCTATTTCTCAAAATTTTCAAAAGAGAGCATAAAAAAAAGGATCTTTGGCTTTTTTTTTTTTAAAAAGTGGGAAATTCCACCGATTTTCATTCCGAAATCACAAGTAGCTGGTACCACTACGACATAATGTTCTTATAATACTACTCAAAATATTACAAGTAACACGGATCTTGGGTACTTAATTCAACCATTTATCTTTTGGTCAATTTTAACCGAGTCGAATTAGCTAGAGTCATTCGCCTATAATTGGAATAGAAATCGTTTGGCTAGCATGGTAATTAGAAAGAATTTCTTAATAAGAAAGTTTGCCGAATAGTTTCTAAATAAGAAGCTGGAGTACATCTCTGAAATTGGAACATAAATCGTCACGTCAGATTAGAAACCCATAAAATTTCAGGGATGAAGATCTCTTTGTCAGGCAAGAAAGCAAACCTTATTGAATTTTAGTATTAGCTATATGCAACTTAATTTTTTGGGTGAAATATATACAACTTATTTTAATAGCATATGGTACAAGGAACAAAGGACATTGAGAAAATGTATATTTTATAAAACGGCCCGGTCGAATCAGTTAGGTAATGGAAATTTGTTTTGCTTTCCTTTACTAGGTTGTGTAAACAAAACAAAAAAAAAAACATGAGAAAACGGTCAGATCTCAATTTGCCATGAGCACCATAAAGAACACCTATTTTAATTGGAATGAAAATATTAAGACTATAATCGTCATATTCGTGATATCTTCTCAAATGTGTGACATTACGATATGAGTTTTTTTTATGTAAAAACTGACACTACTTGTGCCTTGATCAATGAAATATAGAGACTAGACTTCTAAGTTTTTTCAAAAAAAAAAAGATATGAGTTTGGTTCATAAAAAAAAAAACCACACATTGTGCATGATACTGTCATATTTTGCTCTTTTATACGTGTCTAACTTGAAATATAAAGATCAATTTTACTTATAAACATGTCAAATAAACTATTGGAAATGCACAGAAAACACAGCACACACAATTAATAAGATTTTGGAGAAAAATCAATTTAATCATTATTTATTCGCATATGAATTCTTAAATTTCATTTATTGTGTTGAAAATTTCTAATTAATATATGAGGAGAGTTCCAATACCTCATGTTTTTCATACCTCATATTTCATATCTTCGTTTCTAAAGTCTAAACTGTCGATCTGAACCGTTCAACATAATATTCATACTAAAATATACTTTTATTTTGAAAACCTTGACAACGGCTGTCAGGTATAATTTTTCATTAAATAAAATAAGATTACATCTATCATTTCACATCACAACATCATAACACTCTCATCCAAATAACATATCAAATCTAAAACACACATCAACAATTAAATAACATAACACAACCGCTAACATACAACATCTAACAAATCAACTTCAAGCAGTTGTCAATCTCTTCTCTCACCTTCTTGCTCTCTCCGCTGCACCAGCCGATTAGCAACACAAAGGTGGAGGCATCTATTTTTTTTTTTTTGTGTGTGGTGGTGGTGGCAGTGGCGGGTGGGGGAGGCCGGCGCTGGCCACAACCTCCCCCAATCCTGCCTAAGACTAGAGTTCTGGTGAGGCTTTAAAGATAGAAAATTGTGGGGTTAGGGTAACGGCTCGGTTGGAGGAAACGAAGGGAGATAGGCGAAGAGGCTACGTCTCTTGTTTATTGTTCTCTTTTGGATCTAGGGTTTAGTGGCAGCCAGAGAAGGCAGAGGAGAGAGACGGAGGGGCTACGTCTCTATTCCTTCGCACTTCTCACCAACGGGAGCTATGACGAGAAGAACGGTCAGAGTCGAAGTGGAGACGGAGAGCTGATCAGAGCCAACGATTCTCACCGGAGAAATGGAAAGCTGACTAGCAGGGTGGACATGGGGCGGACTGAGGTGGGCTGGTTGGATGAGGGAGAGTGGGGGTGCTTGATGCCGGTGGCGGCTAGGTTTAATACTAAAATATGCTTGGAGATGAAATTTTTGAATTTTTGAATTTTTTTTACTATTTTTTAAGATGGGTACAAAATCACTATTTCTAGACCGTTCAAAAACAGTGATTTTCTACCCATCTTAAAAAATAGTAAAACAAATTCAAAAATTAAAAAATTTCATCCCCAAACATATTTTAATATAATATTATTTTGAGCTGTTCGGATCGACATTTTGGATTTTGAAAACGAAGATATGAAATATGAGGTATGATGAGGTACAAAAATTTTGGATTTTGGATTTTGGATCGACATTTTGGATTTTGCATGATAACTTTAATTACCGAGATTAATGTTATTAATCATGAAGATTTAGTATTTTATGTGGACACTAATATTATTTTTATTTTATACAATTTGAAAGATCATGGATAAGGAAAAATCTTCACGGTATTGGAATCGTGTCATAGTGTATTTCCTCTGGCAAGCTCAACAACCAATATTTCACCAATCTTATTCTCAAGATCAATGCGAAGGTAGGTAAAAGTACTGTCATGCTCTTGACATCTTGTTTTCTAGCTCATGACATGCATGTTAACTAGTGAATTGTTCTTATTTTTGAAGCTTGGAGGTATAACTTCTTTAGTTTCAACCAAGTACATGCAATCTTTTCCTGTAATTCACGAAATTCGAACTCTAAGAGTATCTACATCCCTGGTACTATTAGAGTTTCTAATATGATGTGGCAGTTTCTAATTCAGTTTCAGAGATGTGGGAGAGTTTCTTATTTAAAAACTATGCAGTAAAGTTTCTTATTAAGAAACTGTTTATAAACTTTATGCTGACAAAATGATTGACTCAACTTATTTCTCCTTTTTAATTTGTTGCTGACATGACTTAATAAAAACTCTAAAATTAATTTCATGAATATGAGAGTTAAAAATTTTAGAGATCTTAATTTCTAAAAAGTGGTTAACAGTTATTTAGAAATTCATTTGAGTTGCTAGGATGTAGATGCTCTAATTTTAGACATCGATGTCTCGCATGATGTCCATTATCGTGGTATGATTAACTACTATTTCTAGATTAATTTCATCTAATGACCCTACAAACCAGGAAAAGATTTATCTTTGCCCTAAAAATTAAGATAAAATTGTCTCTATCAAAACATTTGAAAGTATCACATGTACCTCCTGATGACCTATCAACGAATCCATTATGATTTTACAAGAACCATATGCAAATTCATTCCAATAAGAATTTAAGGATTCAAATGTGGATCCATATTTATTACCGTAATGGATTTCAGATCAGATTCGGTTTTTATTAAATCTTTTAGTTAAAAATAAATGAGCAAAAATTCTCAAATTAATCCACAGTTACTTAAATCAATTTGATAAACAAGTTTGTTCTAATAAAATAATTCTTGTAACAAGAATAAGTCTTACATATCATACTGCTTTTCTTAATGATAATAAAATATAACAAGAATTAAGTCTTACATATCATACTGATTTTGTAAAATTGGACTGTTATGATTACCATTCTTTAGTCCTTATTGTAGAAGGCGCTATATTGCTGAAGAAACTGATAGCACGGTGCGCTATATTGTAAAATTGGACTGTTATGATCACCATTCATATAGAAGGTGCGCGATTCGGCTCAATGGGCAGCCCGGCTCGGATCGGATTGACTCAGTTAGGGAAACGCTGAATAATTTCGATTCGAGCCCAATCTGGACTCAACTCTATTTGATCTCAACTCAATTTGACTCATTCAAGAACCCAGCTCAAAATTCATGAGCCGGCCCGACTCATTTAGCAGGACTAATAGCACCAGAGCGTTTATCATCCTAAAATGATATAGGAGCGCTGACGTGTTACTACGCATGTTATTTAAAGTTTTGGTTTTAATAATATTTTAAAAAGAGTGAGCCTATAGTGCTATGCATAGCAAGGATGGCTAGTGTACTACGGCTCAATATGGTACTTTTTATAATCCTAACGGTCGATCCAACCGTTCAATGTGATAATCATATGAATATGTACTTGCAAACTAAATTTTATATTTTTTCGAATTTTTTTACTATTTTTTTAGATAGGTAGAAAAATCAGTGTTTTCTGAAAATTCTGGACCATCAAAATTCTACCTATCTAAAAAAATAGTAAAAAAATTCGAAAAAATATAAAATTTAATTTGCAAGTACATATTCATATGGTTATCACATTGAACGGTTGGATCGACCGTTAGGATTTTAAAAAGTACCATATTGAGCCGTAGTACACTAGCCATCCGTACTATGCATAGCACCATAGGCTCACTCTTTTAAAAATATGATTGATTTAACAGGAGGTTCGATTAAGGCCCCAATAATCAATCTCATAGTATCATGCATCAGTGCGTACACAATCACGGAGATCAGAAATAATCGATTAATTAACTTTGCAATCCGACTGCCTATGAGAAGAATGATAACATAGCTATTGGAGCAAAGTTAGGGTGTGATGTGCTCACTAAAAGAGTTTGGTAAGGACAACTTCAAAAGTATATCGGATCAGCTTCAAACGACGAATTTTAACTGTTGAAATCCATGTGCTTCATGAGTGATGCATGTATATGCAAAATTTTAGAAGTTTCAAATTCATTTGCTACAAGGTCAAGCGGTCAAAGAAATAATAAAAATTAAATATATAAAACAACTTATAAAATAACTTTGAACATCAAACTCTAGTTATTGTTTATCACAGAAATTTTTCCTTTGAACATCAAGGTTTTTTAATTTTCACAAGCATATGAGAATTTAAGTGATAACGTTCTTCCTAAATTCATCTTGATTATTGCACAGAAAAATTATCACACTTGATAATGTCTCACATGTTATATATGTTGTAATTGTTGGTTGTATGCAATCTTCTAATTATTTTGTTTGACATAATTTGCAAAACATAGATTAGTTGAATTTAACCGTTTTTATGATTGAGTGAGTTTGTAGGTTCAAGATTATTATAATTGCAAGATTAATTTGGAGAACCAAAGATAGGTTTATGAAGATCTTAATTGCAAAACCAAATTGAAGAATCAAAGAAATCAACAAGACTTTACGAAACTATATATTTGTAATAATCAAATAGAAAAATGAAGTACATTTGATATTGTTGATTTATGTGGAGCAACCGTTCAGAATGGAACTAACCGTATGGAACAGATTAAATCATAAAATAACATAGAGTTCCAGATTAGTTCTGTCCAGAACGGTTGTGATCCGTTAGAACGCTTATCAAGTAAATTGTGGGATAAATAGTATTAACCGTCCTGAACGGACATAGACGTTTAGAACAGTTAATATTAATTTAATAATGAGGAAACTCTAATTTTAATATTCGCACAATCCGTTCGGAACAGATCACTTCCGTCCAAATGGATCTGACAAATATAGAGCCCCCACTATAAAAGGAGTTACCCCATTTCAGATTTGACCAAGCTAGCCGCCTCCCACATTCAAAAAATATTTATTGTGCATTTTTTATAACTTTCATTGTTGAGTGAGCTTAAACTTCAATATCCTCTCAATTATCTCAAATTCACTCGACTTATCTTCTTTTAGATATAGTTTAGTGTCTAGAATTTATTTCTATAACCTTCACATCCATAGTGTAGAGATCTACCTAGTGCTTCAATTTGAAAGTTGTGTGACTTCCCCGCTTTTAGGGCATTGATAGGGCTGAAATAAGCACTGCTTTTTCCTATCACTTAACCTAAAATATTGCCAAATATTGATTTAGGTAGAATCAGATTATTTTTGCCATTTCACTTGATTCTGTAGAATTGCAGGTTTTTTAGTATTTTTGGAGCTAAAACAGGCATAAAACGAGCATTCTGGACACACTGGCACCAGCATGCGGTTGACCATTCATCCGCATGCAACCAGTGGCCGCCAACCGCATAAAGGTGCATTCCAAACAAAGAAGAATATGCTGCGTAGGAATCCTGTAAGGATGAATTAATCAACCGCATGCAACATAGGCAACCACAATACGATAACTGACATATAGCAGTTACAGCACTAAACTTGGCAACCAAGCTCCACCAAACCCACTAACACATGATAGATGAATTACAACTCATCTCCTAATCTGAACAGGATAGAGAACGTAGTAGGATATAAATAGAATAGATCTAAGGTTCTCTAAGAGAAAGAGAGAGAGAGAGAAAAAAAACGTGTGAATGCCATTAGAGAATAGAATAGAAAATAGAGAAAATGCATAATTTCCACTAGAAGAAGAGAGGTACAGGACGTGAAGGCGACGTGTATGAGATAAAGAGAGATCCTTTAGGTGTATTCCTTCTATCTCTCTATTTTTTACTGCTTTAATCATGTTTCTTGTATCTTGTGTTGTTGAATTCGCCATGAGCGGCTAAGCAACACATTTCTAGGGTGAAGGCATGTAATCTCGAATTCTTAAGAGTTTAATCTAGAGGTTTATTTATATTTATCATTTGCATTTGATCTGAATTCTTTCTGCAATTTATTCTTTGTATTACTACTTAATTTGGTGTGTGTTAACCTCATCTGTATGGTGATAGCTACACCATAATGCTTAGGCGTATAGGGTTAACCAATTAGAAATAGGGTACAATTATCAAAGATCCAATCAGAAAAATAGACGTAGCAGTTGATCCCTTGTGTCTGATCTCAGTTAGAAACATATTGGAATATAGATCTGCAGACGAATATCGCATTCTATAGACTGATAGTGGGGTAATCTCGGTTATTTCAACTACGGAAGGTATAAAGGATGGACGCAGCTGTGAACTTAAATCCTTCTAGTCTTGGTAATGGAGACTTATCATTGATTTTTATGCAATTGATTAGGATGAGGTTAGGATACCTTCCCATTGCCAGTCCTTTTCAGTTAGGGTGCTATAGCGTAGCAGTGATTAGCACTAAGATAGAATTAGTAACTCTCAGATTCGCATTTAATACCAGTACATGACGCATACGATCCTGATCAAACTGCATGCAACATCGATTGGAGTTAGATACCATAATTGACAGGTATTGCGCTTGCATGCGGTGGGTGACAGCACCGCATGCATTTGCATTAATAACCAGAAACTAGATTAAACATATAGGAATGATAGATAGCCTGATCCCTGGAAGCTCATTTTCTATACACAAAACATTTATTTACTGTTTTTATTGTTCCTACAACTAAACAACCCAAACCAATAAAATCAAACAACCAAAATCACTAAAAATCTAGAATTGATTGTCGTTAGATCTCTTAACACACTATTCTTGTGGATCGACACCTCGATCTATATTGATATATTCATGCGCTTGTGAATCGATTGTAAAGTAGACAATTAGAGTTATAAATATTATTAGCTCTGATTTTGACCCATCAGGCATCAAGGGGCTTACATTCTCGAGCGTTATCCGCTCACTATATACATAGTTGTGTGACGATCCCCATTGTTAGGACTCTCCAACTCGAGCTTCTAGGCTCACCTTATACGGTCATGACTTCCCATCTTTGTTGGTCACGCTTGCTTGTTGTTGTTTGACTTGTTAGTTTAGATCGAGGGATTAACCGAAAAACGTCCAAGAGTCTTTACGACTCCCTATTCACCCCTCTCTAGGTGCCGTTAGGGACTATAAAGTGGTATCAGAGCAAGTTAACTTGAATTAAGACTCACTTAATTTAAGTATTTCTAGATCCAAAAATTACACTAAACATGTATACCGAACCCCCAATTTTTGGTGAAACCTCAAATAATTTTAGCCATTGGAAAATGCTCATGGTTAAATTTTAACATTTTGGAGGTTCAGGATATTGTGCAAACTGAGTATGTACCAAAATTCAATGACAATAATAAATTGACCACCGAATCCAAACTTGAAAAGAAAAAGGATCATATTGCAAAATATGTTATATTTACTTCCATTAGGGAGTGGGTCTCACTCTTATTAGAAGATTAATTAAATGGCCACGATACGTGGAATGTACTAACAAGTAAATTCAAAGGAAATGCTCGAATTTAATGGATCAATGAGTTGATTGACAATCAAGAGCTCATTTTTGCATTTATGGCAATGCTTGATGAGAGCTCGGGAGAGGTTGATGTCGATGTGATTATTGCAAACCAAAACATCAATGACAAGAACACCATCGAGATGCTAAGGAAGATTGCTAATATGTATCGTATTTTTATTTGTACAATTACTTCTGGGTATTTTGAGGTCAACTCAGTGTCGTTTGCAAATTAGAGGTGTCAATGACACTTTTTTATCTGTTTATCTAATATGTATCGTATTTGAAAAGTGGATAAGAATAATATTTATTTCATTAACTTATCGGATATAGATAAAGGTAAAGATTTATTTTCATTATCATAATGGGTAAGGATACGGATAAAGACCATTTCTCAACCGTTACCCTATAAGATAATTTTACATTTTATATAGAGATGATATATACATGATATGATAAAGTTTTGTACTTTACTAAATGTTCATAATAAATTAGTTTTATTCATTATTATTTATTTTCTTGTTTTGAAAATATTTTACCTAAAGCACAAATCGGAATGTCAGTGACACTTTTTTATCTGTTTATATGACCCGTATGAGTAAGGGTAAAAATGTTTTTGTTATCATGATGGATACGAGTATGAAAATGCTTCCATCCGATCATATTGTACCCGTTGACGCCCCTAGTGCTAGTTGATCGATTAGATTGGTTTCTCAATATATAATATCGATGACTTATCAATTGCTATATATTCTTTTAATAAATTTGAAATATATTTTTCGTCCAATTAAATATTAGGCCATAATGATCGTTCTCATGAGTCATTTCAATTTTAGAAATCAAGATTCGATTTTAGTATTAAGGATTTGGCGTATATATAGTCGCATTCAGAGAGCAGACGACGAAAAGTCAAATTTTATATTAACAAAGAAATCTTAATATGAAGACCATGGATTAGAATTGGATTGGAGGAGATTTAGGAGAGGAGGAATATAATATATGAAACAAGTTACCAGAATAAAAATGTGAAATAGGAATCTCAAGTAGCATCTTCAATGCATGATTATAATAGACTTCGTGTTGTTATTTGGGAAAACATGTCGATCAATTTATTAAACTATTCTAGGCGCTCTATTGACAACAGAGATCTAAGCTTGGAGAGAGGAAAGGCAACAAGATTGCAAGAATCAGAATAGAAATTCCAAAAATAAAAAAATATCTACCCACTATTTTTTTTATTCTAATGTTTTCTTTCTTTAACAATAAAGCCCTATTGCAAATGCTTATGCCGGGAGGGGGAAGTAAGTCATGTTTTAAAAATAGATGGCTGGGAAAAATGCATGAACCCGAATTTGAAAAGTTGAAAATTCAGATTCAGTATAACAAATAATGTTTCAATATATATAGCAACATAAATACATTAAGTTCATTTTACTATCTTAAAGGGCTTTATATTGTACTATCATAAAAGATCAACATGTATATAAGGGGACTATAATTAGAAGTACATTTTTAATTTAGAGTGCATATAATTAACAAAAATCAAATTGGATGTATAAATGTACTAGAAAAAGCATCTGAATCTTAATTAATTTTTAATTTTTAATATATAACACTTGTATGCTTAAAGAAAAAATTTACACATTTTTTTAGCTTTTCAGTTGACTGAAGTATTTGGTTGAAGTTTGATGACTCAATTAGAGCTATTGGCTCTATTACTACCTTAATTAGAATTTGAAAGTATGCTTTCTTGAAGTTTATTAGAGTTCAATATTTATTTTCTATTCCATAACTCAATTTATCATTGGATATGAAAACATGATAATGTTGCTTTATTTTTCTTAGCAAATAAATCAAATAATTTCTATTGATACGCATGCTTCAAATAAAAAAGAAGGTAATGTGTATTATTGTCTTTAAAAATGAAAAAGAAGTAAGAAAATGGCCTATCTTATTTTTCATATGTTATTTTTTTTCCAAAAAAAAATATACTTTCGACTTCTAATTAAAATTATTATAGTATACTAATAGTTCAAATTGAATCATTGAACCTCTAAGCAAACAACCCAATTAACTCAAAAGCTATATATACTCTATTGTATATTTAACAGTTTAAGAATACAAATGAAAACTTTTATTACTTATAACATAAATAAATTGCTCTAGGATTGCGTGGCTTGGGTGTTACCAGGATGATCAACGAAGATGTAGCAATCAACATTCCCTTAATCATGATAAAGGATATTGACAAGGATAATAAACGAAAAAATGACCATCACATACCAAAGCGTACACAGATTTGACCTAATATGATAAAAAAAAAATATTGACAAGATCGATCGAGTGGGTGCTCACTGAATTGTTAAGTACATAATCGTGGACAAAAGGGGTAGCACAGTTGGTTTCGAAAAAGTTCTAACACGGATGTTATTCAAAGGTCGTGAGTTCGATTCTCTTCACGACTTCGTAGCCTCTTAGAAAATTTTCAAAAAAAAAAAATACATAACCATGTGCAAGAAGCTTATGTTCTTGCAATTGGAAGGGTCTTGAGATGTTTAGAGTGCATCTAAAAAAAAAAAATAGTTGTATAAATGCACTAAGATATGTGTGAAGAACAATCTAATTTTAATTATGTCTTTGAATTAAAATTTAGTGCTGGTCTTGATGTGACTCGGAAACGCAGCACGCTTTAATTGTATGTAGTGTACTCAGAAACGATCAAAATCAAAAGTATATTTCTACGATTATTTTAGACCATTAACGCCGCCGCTTTCATTTCGAATTTAATTACGATTGCAATAAAAAAAATCATACTTGAACTAAAGTATATCACTAAAGTTCTATTCAAATCTCTAACATTTGTCACAATGTTCAATCAATCACAAATGTCCCCAACTGAACATGTCAAAATCCAACAAATTCTCATTATGCGAACAACAAGGAATTGTTATTCGTACTTACTGTTATAAACAAGGGTTAATTTTTTCTATACCCTTCAAAACTCTTATAATTTCTTATTTATCCCTGGACTCTTTAATTTATCTTATTTACCCATCAACAATTTAAATTGTTTCTTATTTGTCCTTTATATATTTAGCCTTCTAGTTAAATTATGGAAAACCTTATTTACCTCTACTTTGAAAATAAAAGACAAATTTGCCCTTCTGTCTTAAAGGACGAAATGATCCCTTCTTCTTGAATCATTATTTTCCAGCCTCCTCTCTTCTCTCTTTGATGCCCTCTCGTTGCTATGCAACTCCAAACAATCGTAGAATGCTTCAACTGAATTAAGATAGGATCCTCTCTCTTCTCCCCACCCATCCCATACACACAACCTCCACCGTGTGTCCCCCCTCCAATTCAACAGTGCCTTTGGTAATAATTTTACATTAATATCACTTTGTTTCAGAAAAAAAAAAACCTTTGATTTTATGCCAATGCTAATAATTTGAACATCTCTATAAATAAACAAAGACATTGACTATTAACTCTTAACTAATTATACATCACTACAGTACCTACATGATGTATTAATTACAAATTAATTAAGACGAATCTTCTTTTATCATCTAAAATATCTTTGATGAAATGGGATGGTATCCACACCTTTTTATCAAATAAACATGCTTACATCAGTATTCTGCTCTTGCCCGGTATATATTTGATGAATGCCAATATATTTACCAACTAAAAAATCGATTACTTTATTGTGAGACGAATTTACAAAAAGAAAATTTAGCTCTTGAGCTAATTAATTGAAAACCCATAAACCTTACCAGGAAGCATGTGACATATGTGTTATAGAGCTATCAGTATCAGACCATGAAATGTGCAAAACTATTAATAGCTGTAGTGCACTCATGTTTAGTTAATGCCCAATAGTATTACCATGCATCACTTCATTGTTTCTATCTCAAAGACCAAGAAGTTAATTTAATTAAGAAATTAATGGCAATGCAAAAGTTTTATAAAAACTGAATTGGTCATCAAGTGTAGGTCTTTAATCAAATAACCACTCACCAACCAATCTAAGACTCAACTGAATTGGAAACATCGAGAATCTTCGTATGCATTTTGGAGATAACAAGTATCTTCAATTTGATTATCGTCGATGTCAAATCTGACGAGTCCCCTTCAGTCCGCTTTGATGGACGTTAGATCGCAAGTTTGGAGAATAAGCAAAATTATTATCGAGAAGAGAAGTCATTACAGCAGAGTGTTGGAGCGAGCGAGTTAATAGCTTCTAAAAGAAACAATGTCAGAGACAGTGAGACGCAGAGACAGTGAGACGCAGGGACGATAGAGAGTTTCACTGGTGCATACAACAACGAAGAGAAGAGAAACAACTGGGGTTCTTTAACTTTTAGAGGTAATTTCGTCCATTTTTATAAACTAAATATGAATTGTGAACTTTTTATATTATTTAACTGGGATAAAAAAAATTATTATTGTCATGGAGAAATAAAAAATGTGTTGAAGAGTTGGAGGGTATATAGAATATATTCAACTCTAGAGGGATAAATAAGAAACTCAAGACAAGTTGAAGGGTATATAAAAAATTAACCCTATAAACAAATGCATTATTCCATTTAAAATAATAATAATATCTGCTTTCGTCGACACGTTCACCGTAAAAGCACGACAAACATAACGCCTTTAAAAGCAGTAGCACTACAAAAACAATATGCGAAGAAGCATCTAATCTTATTTATTTATTTATTTTTGGAAAAAAAAAAGGCTGTGAGCCCGTTTCATTAAAGAAACATAATACCGATTACATCAAAGGGGGGAATGTTTATAAGCATTTCTACCCTATAAAAGTTCCAAAAGCTAACTACTAGCAATACTAAATGTACCCTGCTGCTATGTTAAGAGTAGCAATGTTTGAAACGCATAGCATAAGTAAAATATTACAGTCCACCTACTCAGCAAATCACATTTGTAATAACTAAGCAAGACTCAGTGGAGTCTTCTTCATCTTCACTGGGTCTGCGATAGACCAGGACAAGGAATTTAGATTAGATGCTTAGCTCCCCCATGTTTTAAATATTTAACAATTAAGGCATATTAAGTTGAACCTCATAACAGTTATTACACTAGTAAATTGCTCTATAATTGCATAGTTTGTTTGTTACCAGAACAATGTGATCAATAAAGAAACAAACTATGCAATTAGTTAACTAAAGATTTGAATACAATACTATGCTTATGCCGTCCAATATATTGATATCATAATGCATTGTTTCTTCAGGACCAGGTAGCAGTTTGCACTTAGTTAACAAAAATCAAATTGGTTGTATAATTGCACTGCAACAACGTGCGAAACAGTAACTGCTCTTAATCATTTATTAAGTTGTTTTTTGGAATTCAATCCAAATTATTCTAATTGAACTAGAATAGACAATTTCTAATTTGAATGTGATACTTAAAGAGTGAGGTTACGGTACTATGCATAGCACGGTTGGGTCTATGCTACAGCTCAATATTTGAGTTTTCAAAATCCTAACAGTCGATCCAAACCGTTCAACATGATTATAAAATGAATATGTACATACAAACCAAATTTTACATTTTTTCGATTTTTTTACTATTTCTTTAGATAGGTAGAAAATCACTTGATCTGAAAATTCTAGACCATCCAAAAACAGTGATTTTCTACCTATCTAAAAAGATAGTAACAAAAATCGAAAAAAATGTAAAATTTGATTTGCAAGTACATATTTATTTTGTAATCATGTTAAACGGTTTGGATTGACCGGTAAAGTTTTGAAAACTCAAATATTGAGCCGTAGCACGGACCCAATCCGTGCTATGCATAGTACCGTAGCCTCACTCAAACTTAAATGTTTATCTGACTAGGCTTGTCACCGAAAGACGAATTTGTATCCTCGGCATTACATTTTTCTTGATACAACTGCAAGACCAAAAGATGCGACTCAAAGCCAACTTAATATTCTTTTTCTTGATGCAACTGCAAGACCCAAGACCAAAGATAAGGTATAGAACTTGGAGCTTAAGAAACCCAACTCAAAAATCTCTAATAACAGTGCAAGAACAAAAATTATCCATACCAAAAAGAAAAACACAAGTATTAAAGCTAAAGAGTAGTTCCCACAAAACTCATAATCTATTGAACTGAGTTCCACAACAGAACAAATTAACAAAACTCAAGGATTGAAACATAATTAAGCACGCGGCGCAGGAGCAGGAGGGGCCCCACCAGCTGGGCGAGGGGCCTGTGCTGGCCTCGGCAAGTCTTCCTGGTAAAAAAATCATCACAGAAACATTTAGTAAAGTTCCAGAGTTGTGATAGAACACAGCCTAACGATATAAACAGTACTGGAAATAAAAATATTGATAAACAATTCTAACATGAATCTCCCATCCGTTAATGATCAACTAAAGATTTGAATACAATAGCAGACAAAGTGTAGATGGAGGTCGAATATTTGGGACCGATTCATTCCATTTGGTATAGTTTTCTCTACCCAATGGAGACATACAGTCCCAAAGAAAACAAACAAATAGACATATATCCTACATTATTATTATTTAAATTTCTAATATTTGTCAGAGTTCAATTTAGTTCAATCCCAAACAATCCCCAAATGTGCATGTCAAAATCAAACAAATTTTCATTAAGATGTGAACAATGCATAAAGTGAACAACAAGAATAAATTGTTATTCAATTCATTAAGAAAGAATAGCATTGCTCATTTTAATTATATGCTTTCGTTGACACGTCCAACGTAAGAGAACGGCAGACGTAACGCCTATGAAAGCAAAAACACTACAAGAAAAGGTCTAACCGGCAAATTCTAAACCTTTCATGCAGTCCCAAAAAAACAAACAAACAGACATAGCAACCCTACCTTATTATTATTTAAATTTCTAATATTTGTCAGAGTTCAATCCCAAACAATCCCCAAATGTGCATGTCAAAATCAAACAAATTTTCATTAAGATGTGAACAATGCATAAAGTGAACAACAAGAATAATTGTTATTCAATTCATTAAGAAAGAATAGCATTGCTCATTTTAATTATATGCTTTCGTTGACACGTCCAACGTAAGAGAACGGCAGACGTAACGCCTATGAAAGCAAAAACACTACAAGAAAAGGTCTAACCGGCGAATTCCAAACCTTTCATGCAGTCCCAAAAAAACAAACAAATAGACATAGCAACCCTACCTTATTATTATTTAAATTTCTAATATTTGTCACAGAGTTCAATTTAGTTCAACCACAAACATCCCTAACTTTGTATGTAAAAATCCAACAAATTCCGATTAAGATGTAAACAACGCATGATGTGAACAACAACAATAAATTGTTATTCAATTCATTAATAAACACTTGCATTGCTCCATTTAAAATGTAAATATATGCTTTCGTTGACACGACCAACGTAAGAAAACGACAGACGTAACGCCTATGAAAGCAATAACACTAGAAGAGAAGGTCTAACCGGCAAATTCCAAACCTACTATACTGTTTAAATAGATATAGACTTTTATTCACTAATGTAAACATCGTAAAGAGAAATGAAAAAAAAAAAGTATATATGAAAAGTACCCTGCGACGGAAGCGCTGTGGAGGCTCACGGACACGGCGCTTCTCACGAGACCTGACCCTCACCACGTGAGAGTGGATGGCACAGGAGACGCAGTACTGCATCTTTGCGTACAGCTTCGGGAGAGCATACGCTACAAAAGAAACATATAAAAGTTCATTTCATTCACCATGATATAATTGAAAACATGAAACCCACAGCACATACAGATTTCGAATAATTATTTGGAACCATCTTACTTAACAATGTTACTTCAACATATTTCAAATACCCTGACCTAAATACTACAAACTAATACAACTGGTACACAATAGTCGACAATAGACAATGTGGTCAATTGTAACAGTAATCAAGAAAAGACATTATTACAATGAATAAAATTATTTATAACTCTAGAACGAGAAAATAAGAATATACATACATTCATAGACAGACGCCTCCGAAACATCCCTGATCGCAGCCTGCTCGACAATATTCCTCACGAGGAACCTCTTGATCGCCTTGTCCTGCAATTACACCAATTACAAAACCACATCAAATCAAAATACAATTTGCCTGATAAATAATCATTTCATCAGATTACAATCATTCTATATATCGTTTGGAAAAAAAATCAATTTATCATTTAAGCATGAGACCTCCCGACAAGGTAATCCGATTATGCAGAAACCGTTCGTACGATAAATAACCTTATCTCTGTATTAATATTTACGAAGATAAAGAACTGTTCGACCAACTATAGATCTAATTTTCATCCTTTTATGTCTCTTAATTCGTTACATTTAGATGTCAGATACCTAATGAGTGATAAACAAAATAAAGATAGAACAAGATATAGTACCTTGGGACAGCACTTGCCGCAGTTAGAGCAGCGAATGAACTTGACGTGACCGCGACCGTGCTTGTTGCGTCCGCCATTCCTGCGCTTGAAAGTCTGTGACGACAAAACAAAAATACATCAGATCTACTAATATCGATCTGGTTTAGGATTTCGATTTCGGTTTCGGCTTTATACCATTGTGACGAGAGACGGAGGTCGCGCGAGCTTCTCTTCTCTCTGCTTCTTCTTCTTTTTTCTCTCTAGGGTTTTCCTTCGACGGCGGGACGAAGAAAGGGATGGGGGTTTTATATATACTTGATTGTTTCTCATTGGGCTGAGCTTTACCCAACTCTGATTCGGCCCAGTATCATTCTTGTCGGCCCGCAAATTGAAGTAATTATAATTTAACAAGATTATTAAATTAAAAATTTGCATAGAAGCTTATCAGCTTGAACAATTATTCTTACTCTAAAATATGAATAATGATCACAGCCGTCCGTCATTTCAAAGGAAAAAAATGTTTGAACAGTTATATCCCATTGGGCCTGGGCTTTAGTTGATGAAGCCTTACTCTGGCCCAGTATAATTTTCATTGTTTGGGCTTTAGTTGATGCAACGCTTCTTTGAGCCGCCTCATTCCTTTTCTTGTTTGTGTCGGTCCCTTGGGTCAGTAACACAGATCGAGAAGCTGTTTTTTGTTTTATGCATAACAGCATCGCGTTCATATTTGCAAAATTGGGCGATTAATTAACTGTGAGTAAGCCTACGAGAACAAGTCTTACAACGTTCGTTACTAAAAAAATCGACGAGAATAAGTCTTACAGATGTGGTTACTTGAAGATCGAGAGTTCAAAGTTTTCTTACTATTTCGTAGTTTATGTGAAGCTTTCAGAAAAATAAATTAATTGTGAGTATATGGTACTCTTATCAATTTCTAGTCGAATCAAAACAATTTCTATGCATATTTAGATTATAGATTGTTTGCTTTGAGATTCATGCAAGGCACTGTTATTAAAATCGGATCTGATCATATATCCGGATTGGTTCAGATAGAAGACCAAAGATGCATGTGAGCTAGAATAAATAAAAAAACTTAGCCGGTCGGTTTTTACAGAAAACGGATGAACTGGTAAAAAAAACCAGGCGTTTTATTTATTTTTCAATTCCTGCGGCTTTTGAGAAAAACACGCAGTTTTTAGGAAAAAAGTTACTTAAAGATTGGGAATCCAAACTCCTCTTACGATTTCGTAGTTTCTGGGAAACTTTCAAAAAAAAAAAAAAATTGTGAGTATACAGTACTCTAATTAATTTCCAGTCGAACCAAAATAATTTCTATGCTTATTTAGATTATAGATGATTTGCTTTGAGAATTATGCAAGGCACTGTTATTAAAATCGAATCCGATCATCTGTCCGGTTTGGTTCGGATAGAAGACCAAAGATGCATGTAAGCCGGATTAAATAAAAAACCCAGTCGGCCGGTTTTTACCGAAAATTGATGAACCACAGAACCAGTATAAAAACTAGGCTTTTTATTTATTTTTTTAAATCTTGCGGGTTTTGAGAAAAGCACAATTTCTTAAAAAAAAAAAGTTATAGCTTTTGAAGAGAAAAAAGTAGTACACGACTTAACGTAATTTAATGTATATAGTGTATTTTAGTATAAATATGGTAATTATAAATCAAAAGAAGTAATCTAACAAATAATTAAACAAAAAATTTGAATTTTCAGTGTTAGATTTTAATTATCTTGTTTTTCATAGTGTCTCAAAAATATGGCAGTTTAAACATTTTTCAAAAATCCCAGAGATTCTGGATATATTTATTAATTTGTAATTAACTTTGGATATTAATAAAAATGTCGGATAGATTACTATACATTAGGCTATATATGGAGTTAGAACATCTGATTTTTTTTATCACAAGTTCGAATTGATCTGAGTCGTCCGATCTGTGAAGTGCAAAATTCTCAAAGTAATCCAACGGTTTAAGGACGCACGCTCTTCTACTTTCCGACGCTTGCCAAGTTTTGAATAGTTATGTTAACTAGTTAGGTATGTTTTGTTGGGCTTGGAAATTGGAATGGCTACTAACTCGAGTTAGCGTACTATTCTTTTCTCTATTTCATGTTTGGATCGGCATACTATTGGGTTAGTGAGCCATTCTTACTTTTCTTTTACTATTGGGTTAGTGAGCTATTTCATAGAAATTCTGGGTTCACGTGTGTTTCATCCAAACATACCACTCTCTAGAAACAGAGTCAAATAAGACGATTACAATAAAATAGCTAACATTTAATTTAGCAAAATAGTAAATATGTATCTCGAAATAAATATATCTAACATTTGTGTTACATTCATTTGATATATCCTACAAAATATTGTTTAAACTAAAAATGTAAATTGTAAATGTGTTCATAATTATTTAAACATGCAGCGCAGGAGCACCAGAACCAGGAGCACCAGCACCAGCAGGGCGAGGGGCCTGTGGTGTTGGCCTCGGCAAGTCGTCCTGGGAAAGATTCAAAAGAACAAAACATTTAGTTTAAATAATAACTAACAAAGTGAAGTTGATGAATGTACATCCAGTAATGCAACAGCTGAAGATTGGAAATACAATAACTAACAAAGTGAAGTTGATGGAGGTCGAATACAAGGGATCACTTCATCCCATTTGGTACTGATTTCACAATCCAATGAGGCAAATGTATAGACCCAAACAACACAAATATATAGACATAGTAATCACAAAACTCCCCAACTGTACATTTCAAAATCCATCAAATTCCCATTAAGATATGAACAATGCATGATGTGAACAAGGAATTATTATTCACTTCTACAATACACAATGCAATGTCCCATTTAAAAATGCTAATATATGCTTTCGTTGACACGTTCACCGTAAGAGAACAACAAACGTAACGCCTTTGAAAGTAACAAGGCTACAAAAAAATAGGTCTATCCAGCATATTTCCATACCTACCATACTGTTTTACTACATATAGAGACTTTTCTTCAATAATGCAAAACATCATTCAAGAGATTTGAAAAAAAAGGATGAGAAGCAGTACCCTGCGGCGGAAGCGCTGTGGAGGCTCACGGACGCGGCGTTTCTCACCAGACCGGACCCTCACCACATGAGCATGGATGGCACACGAGACACAATACTGCATCTTTGCGTACAGCTTAGGGAGAGCATACGCTACAAAAGAATCATACAAGTCAATTTCATTCATGAAACCCAGTGCACATACAGATTTCGAGCAATTATTTGGCAGTAAGTGCAGTTTCATATGACCTGCAATACAAACTACATAATAACTCAACTGGTACACAATTGTCAATGTAGCCAGCATGCATGGTCAGTTATAACAGCAATATAGTGTACCAGGGATGCATCATAAGAAAAGGCTTAGATACATAGAGACTCAGGTTGGAATCTAAACAAAGTTAAAAATATTTCCAAAACAGAGAAGATGGTGCAGTTGTCACAATGAATAAAACTACTTTCAACTTTAGACCAAAGAAGAAGAATATACATACATTCATAAACAGAGGCCTCCGAAACATCCCTGATAGCAGCTTGCTCGACAATATTCCTCACGAGGAACCTCTTGATCGCCTTGTCCTGCAATTACACCAATTACAAAAAGCACATCAGTTCAAAATACATATTCCATGCTAAATAAGGATTTCACCAGATTATTATTATGAAATATATAACGTTTGGAAAAAAAAATTATTAAATATGAGACATTCTGACAAACTAATTAATCTGATTAAGAAATGATTCGTCCAAACGGCTTTGGACTCGTACTCGTACAATTAATACTTTATCTCCGTAGAACTATTTCATAGATGAAGAACGATTGGATCAATCATAGATCTAGTTTTCAACCTTTTATATCTCTTAATTAAGTCGTTAGATTTAGATATCAGATCCCTAATATGTAACTAACAAAATAGGAAATATAGAAGACGAGAGAGTACCTTGGGACAGCATTTTCCGCAGTTGGAGCAGCGAATAAATTTGACGTGGCCGCGGCCGTGCTTGTTACGTCCACCATTTCTGCGCTTGAAAGTCTGCGACAAGAAAACAGGAAAACAGAATTGCTCAGACGATCTATCGAGGAATAGAACCGTGCCGTGTTTTTCGTTCTTACCATGGTGGTGAGTGCAGAGAGAAAGAGAAAGTCGTTGCTTCCAACTCTCGCGCGACCTTTTTCTCTCTCGCTAGGGTTTTACGGCGGTGGCGGGGCGGAAAGAAAGTGGTGGGTGATTTTTATTATATATAAGTTGTGGAGTTCGGAAGATTTCATCCAGGCCGTCCGTGTTTATGGGCTGGACCAGTGTGAGGTCTCTATATAAGCTGGAGCGGCATCTGCCAGTGAATGTTTCTGTCCGTTTTAACATGTTACTGATTCGGATTCTTTTATCAGTAGAAAATAAATAGAGTGAGGCTATGCCGCTATGCTAATTTGCAATGTATGGATTGGTCCGTATCATGAATTTATATTATGTTTTTTTAAAGTTCAAATAGACGATTCGAACTATCAATATGATCTTTATATGAAAATAACTTACATATCAAATTTCAATTTTTTTTTACTATTTTCTAGATAGATAGAAAATCACTATTTTAGTATTTTGGGATGGTCCAGAATCTTTAGATCAGGTGATTTTCTACTTATTTAAAAAAATAGTAAAAGAATTTTAAAAATGTAAATTTGGGTGTTCAAGTATATTTTTATATAAAGGACACGTTAAACAATCAAATCTACCGTTTGAATTTAAAAATTGAAGATATGGATTCAAAGTGCAGACCTATGTACGCATTGGAAGTTACCATAGCCTCACTCATAAAAATATAATAAAATTGCAGTGTGTTTGTGTGTGTGTTTAGCAATCTCTATTTTGCTAATATTCTTGAATTAATAAATGTTATTTAATTGGATTTAATAATTAGGGTCCACATATTCTTGAATGCAATGCATGCATGGCAGTTGGTCGTGAGTTTCAATCAAATTAGTTTTTGATGATAGCAGATCTATCTTTCTAAGGGAGAAGTTTGCTAATAATAGATTGCATGATTGAAGCAGAAAGAAAGAAAGAGAATGAGAGAATGTAGACAAGGGTCAATCTGACAAGGACACCCTTCCACGCTTTTCATTAATATTTTTCTTGGAAGGTTTCTGGCATGGACCATAGCGGAAAGGTGATGCCTACCTACCATGTGGGCCCCACCCAACGGAGCAGATTATTAGTTCGTTCGTTAAAAAGAGATTAAAGTTTAAACAACCATACAATATATATAATTGTCAGAAAGTGCTTACTAGCTCAAAGGAGCAAGTTAGGTTATTACTAATTTAATATTGGGAAACATAGAAGTGACATATCAGTAGGGACTCAAATGTCAAACCCTGCTGTAACTTGAAATTTGAAAAGCGCAAAAAAAAAGAAAATGAAGTGGAGCAAACATAGATCGAACAGCAGGTTGGAGAAACTTGAGATAGAAATTGTAACTTAGAAAGCTTCCAAAATTAACAAAATTAGTTAATTAGGTTGACTTGACACAAATAGATATAGAAGGGACAGAACATCAGGACTCAGATGTCAAACCCTTCTTACAATTAAGTCAAAGTTGATTATAGAAATCGGACTATAGTCTTTGACGAATTCACATCACCTCAGGTTACCTGACTGAACAATTGCGATCCGACGGTTCTTTTAACATGGCACGAATCTCAAAACAGACCCCCTATAGTCTCCATAGGCATCTGATTGAGTTTGGTCCAGATAGAATTAATCTGGACCGTCCGTTTCAATTTGCTTGAGTCCGGTACTACCAAATTTTTCAACAAAAAAAAATTGGACTTTGGAAAGCCCAAAACAAATATAACTGAAACAAATATAAAGGGACAATAACACTAGCTAGGACATTTGTCAAACCCTTCTTACAATTCAGAGAAACCTGCAGTGCAGATGATAGATCGATATCGGAATTTGGAAAGCCTCAAACAAATATAAATAATACAGATAATTATGCTTAGTACGAAGAAAATAAATGAAATTGTGTGCTCTGCCTCTGAGGTTAGCACAAAGCACTTTTTTAAGATTGGAACCCATGCTTTGCAATTCGTGGAGCGCCTCAGCCCTCACCTCATGGACTTGATCCAAATTAGAATCAGCTCAGTTTTGACTACATATAGTATAGATAGTCCAACACCAAAAACAACAAGAAATTTAAAACAGACCACGCATTCTTGATTACAAAATTCGAAAATTTCTCCAAAAAGAATCAATGATCCTAAGGCCTAAGCTCAAAAATGAAGAAAAGAAAATGCAAGCATCTTTAGTTAACACTTATTGATATTTACATATTAAGTACATCTGTAACGAAAAGAACTTGCCTTCTTTTTCTTTTTTTCCTTTCCTACAGTAGCCGAAGGTGTTAAATATGCAATTGTACTGTCTAAAAAGAAAAAAAATGAACAAATTTTCTGGGTTCTTTTATTAGACACAGCTTCATCTCATGTCACCTTGGTTTAAGATCATCACAAATATGTGGGGATGTCAGTGAGATTTTAATTAGCTCTCAGCTGACTAAATGAATAATTGAGCAGCTACAGCAGAAAATTATCTTCCAGGTATCTGAAAAATCACCAAACAAGAAGAGTAATCAAGCAATTAAGTCATTCGTTTCTACCATCTTTTTCATTTCTACAAATCTTTTTGCAAGAAAGATAATATTCTGCAACAACTCAGTGATAGTAAATCGCTAATGTAAGAAGAAGGATACCGTAAGATACGTACAATACTGTGCTGGTAGGCTAATACTGGTATGAACTTAGTCTAAACCAACCAGGATGAGGCCTTAATTATGTAACACTAACAGAAATTTGATTAGTGAAGGCATTAAATCGTGTAGTAACTACGGGTCAGTGAAACTATTAGTTTGCACAGGTGCTATATTGAACAAGTTACAAGTACCATACTGGCCACTCTGTTTCCAACAGGAGAAAGGGAATAAATGACACATTGACACATTTCAGGTACAAAACACTCCAATGCAAATGAATAAAAGCATAAAATATATATGAAGTTAGAATTAGATCATTACCTATCCAAAAAAAAAAAGGAAAAACAAGACCAGGATTATCTCTCTATGACATTTTGTCAAGCAGCTTCATAGTGTGTCGAGTTGGCAAAAACCCCATCCTTGACATGGATTCCATCCATTTCTCAGCCTCATCCTTATTTCTCTTAATACAAAACCCTTGCACCATTGTGTCGTAACTCCACCGATTTGGCTCATACCCTTTCTCACACATCCTTTCGAATAATTTATATGCAAGGTCCATCCTCTTTCCCATGGCAAGAACCCTCAGTAACATGTTATATGTGTAAAGATCCACAGGATAATACGTTTCAAAATGTTCAACCAACTTATCTAGGTTATATTTTGTGTCAGTCACACGTGAAAAGTGTAGGATCAGCTTCTCCAGCAAACCACCACGACTATTTTTCTCTTTACTCTCCTCTCTCAACTTATGCCACACTCGTAGTAAATCATTTCCCTTCAACATGTGCATCAAGAGGACATTGCACAGGAATGCTGAGACAGGTCGACCTGTCTCACAAAAATCATCAAACAACTTGATAAGTGTGTTATAGTCTTTTACCGAGCCCAGCACAAGTGAAAGCTCTTCGTAGCTTTGTAAGCTAGGGATGAGTTTTTTCTCTCTAGCTTCTTTCCAAAAATTGACCGCTTGCTCTGGTCGGCCAGCCTGACAGAGGCCCGCAATCATCACATTATACATCTTTGAGGTCATCTCCTTCCTTTTATGAATTTCTTCGAAGAAAATCAACGCTGTGCCTATTTTATTGCTGTTTAGGTACCCTCGTAGAAGGAGCATTTCAAACTCCCAATTAGATTTCACACGTGCACTCACCATTTTGTTGTATATTTCTGTTGCCATGTCAGGATTTTTGGCATGGGCTGCACCGTCTATAAAATAGAGGTAGCATGTCCTTACATCTAGATCTCTTCTTTGTAATTGTTGGCTAAGCAACTCCAAAACAACCCCATCTCTCTCTGCCTTGCATAAAGATACAATCACTGTGCGGTACAGGTTTCGACTTGGTATGTGCCCCATCTCTTGCATCTCAATCACAAGCCTTGGCAACATATCAACCCAGCCCAGTAGTGCAAAGGCACGTATCATACTTACGTAAGTGGATTTGTGCTTATAATTACTTTCCAGAGTATAAATACTGCCTTGACCAACATGTGGATCTAGGCGAGCCTCTGTTAAGTTGCCAGCCTTGCAAAGAGCAGCCAGATACCTAAATTGCAAAGTTGGAAACATTGTTACTAGTGACCTTGAATATCATCCTACATAAAATGCAATATCAAGGCCACAATTTAAGCCAGTACATACCAGTACCTGTGCTGACTTAAACAATGGTACTACAGTAATGGAGCTGAAGCAGGATATTCCATCCTTTCATTTTTTTTGTTTTACTTTTTTAAATATCGTTTCACCATAATCAAGATTCAACTCAGTTCTCAAATAACCTCAATTAAGGGATTTACCAACAAAATGGGAATAAATCAACCAATGGGGATGAAGTGGTACTTAAAGTAGTGAATCAGTGATGCAGAAAAAATCAACCAGTATGTTATCTACTGTAGTAAACCAAAAAAAAATACCAAAATCTTGCACTGTACATACCGGGCACGGATATCTGCAGCAGGCCTGATCTGCTGTTTTGCTGCTGCATCAAGGAGTGTGCGAATCTGATCCAACTTTCCCTCACGGCACAGTGCATTAGCCAGGGAGGAAAATGCCTGGTGGCGAGGGAAATGGCCTTTGCACATGGCGTCCTGAACAACACTGTACGCTCTGTCGGAGTTGCCATCCGCACAGAGGGCCCGTATAAGATCATCAAAAGTGGCCCCACCAGGGTCAATGCCAAGTTTGCAGCGGGACCGGTATAGCTTGAGCGCCACATCAACAAGCCCAGCTTTGCAGAAGAACCGAAGTGCTGCAGACATGGTGACACGTGTCGGTGGGATGCCTTCTTCCATCATTTCAGTAAGTAAGTCATACGCCTCACGCAGATGGTTTTCTTTCAAGAGTCGCATGATAAGGGTGTTATACCTGAAACATAGGCAAACAGGGTTAGAATAATTCGGATTTTGGTAAAAAAGTACGCTAATCGAGTGAACATGGATCGTAATACATGTGTATTTCCTGTATTATTTTCATTTGTCGAAATGCTACTATTAGGTACAATTGGTTTTGCTTAATAATAGCACGTGAACTGAAATATCGGTCTGCACATGCCAACACTAGAATTGACTGTTAATGTCGAGGACAGATTTTGAAATTCATATAATACAAAAGGCTATTTCCCATGTTTGATGTTAATGTTTATCGGTCATGTACACAATATATATATATTTATTTTCTCCACCACTACTCTTAAACCTGTTGTGAGTGATGAACTACCAGCATTTGTAATAAAAAATAGTTCTCATAGACACATACACATCAGGGGTTGAAACAATATGTAAACAGTCACCAGAAAAGACTGTGACACTGAGTGGTACAAGTATGTACCAATATGTAAATCTGTAACACTAGACATGAAAATCTATCAGTAGCAGATCCATACACTGGCGAAGCTGGTATATAGTCCTCTGTAACTTTCTTATCTGCTAGAAACCCCAGTGCTTGACTCAACTTGCCCTTCTTTACCAGAGACTGTATCCAAACTGCGTATACCTCCCCAGATGGAAAATCTTCGACGATTTTTTGCGCTTTGTCAAATTTACCACTCCTGCAAAATGCATTTACAAGCACACCTGCAGAGAAATCTCGAGATGCCAACTCGCTGGGTAGTGACCTCAGCAATGACTCGGCTGAATTGAGATCCTTCTGCATACACAGAGACTTGAGTCGAATGGACACAGCACCCGTGTCAGTTGGGGACAAAAGCGGAAATAGCGAGTCACAAAATGAGAACAGGGAGTTCTCCACCAGGGAATTTAGCAACACTCGAATTGTGAAAGGGTCGAGATCAAGGCCTGAAAACCGCATGCGGCCGAGAATCCCTAATGCAGTTTCAGGCTTTCCGGCTACTGCATAGCCGATTACTAATGTGTCATAATAACCGGGGTACCGGTTGGGAAAATTGGAGGGGTTGTAAAAACTGGTAAAGCGCTGCAGCCACTGAAGAATAACAGGTGATTTATTGGATTTCTTTAGGAGGAGGAAGACCGAGAGGTACACCGAGCGGGAGTGACGATAAGGGGTGCGGCGGCCTGACCAGTCCAAGAAGCTAAGCTTTAATTCCACGAGCTGATTTGGGTCGGCAATGGGAGGGTTTAAGATGGGTTTGTGCGAGAAGAAACTGAGAAGGAAGGTCTCCGACAAGGGAGGGTTGAGGCTGGAAAGAGAGTGGTCGAGAGTGTGTTCGTCTTTACTGGAGGCGAGAGCGACGTAGATGCGGTCTAGGAGAGAGTTGGTAGAGTTTTGGGAATGCGAGAGAAACCATTGGGAGAAGGCTGAGGTAACAGTGGAGGTGAGAGAAGGGGAGGGAGAAGCGAGAAGAGGAGTAAATGGCGGGAGAGGGGGTGGGAGAGGGGTTGAAGAGAAGGTGTTTGATAAAATGCGCAATAGAGGCGAAGATAGGCGGTTGAGCCGGCGGAGAGATGTCGATAAATGGGACATGGTGGATTGGATTGGATTTGGTGGTCGTGTTATAAAGAAAGTAACCATTCCATAGCCGCCTTGCGCCTTGACCACAGCCTTCGCCCTTGGGCTTCGGACTTCGGAGCAGCAAAGAAAGAGGTGTGACTGACGCTGATGACGTCCTCTCGCCAACATGTACTTAATTATGTATGCGTCATCAAATCAGCGCCGTTGATTCTACTTTCTCTACTACCGAATGAAGGTATAGACGGAAAATCTTCAAAATGCTTTTTGATTGCGCCCCCTTTTCCGTTCTGTTCCAGATCATCCCACCTCCTCCCTCTCCCTCTCCCTCTCCCTCTCCCTTTCTCTGTTCTATGACCTCGTTTGATAATTGTTGAAAACTTGAAATAATGATTGTTAAAGAGGTGGGCTACGTACGTGTTTTGGGAAGTAAAGCTCTAGCTTTACTTTCCATTCATATTTTACGATTTTAATATTTTAATGTTTAAATAATTGATTTAAATTGTTCAACATAATCTTCATATTAGAATGCGTTTAAAATCAAATTTTACATTTTTTTGTACTTTTGGAGATTTTTACTGTTTATTTGAATTTTTGAAAATTATTTTTTTATAATGATCCTAAATTTTATGAAAAATAATGGTTTCTAATTTTTTTTTTAATTAGTAAATATTTTAAAAAATATAAAATTTTCTCTTCAAAATTTAACATGAAGATCGTGTTGAACGGTTCGAATCGACTTTTTGAATTTGAAAAATAAAGATATAGCATGAAGTAATACATGAATTACTTCCCAATTCACCCTAGCCAACCTCATTGTTGAATATGAACAATAGACTAATCAGTATTCTAATTAATGGATCAAATGCGAAGGTAATTAAGGAAGAAAGTAATTAATGATTAATCTTGTAATGGGAAATTTTCCCTGTTGAATCTTGTGTGGAGTTGACAAACATAAATTTATCCCAAATGGCCAAACAAAAAATATTGGCATTTCTATTTTTACACTCTACCCGTAAATTCCAGGGACTGTAAGAACATTATTTTCTCTATAATAAAATGATGAGGAGCTCAGTCAATGGATACCTAAAGATATCTCCTCATCTCTCTCTAAGTCTTGTCTTCAAACACTGAAGGGCAACTAACTGATCTCCCTCTGATGAGAAAGAGAATGACAGTACAAAACTTTCCGTATTTGTCTATTTTGCAGTCCTTGTGATAAGGAATTTGTTTGTATCTTTTATATTGCTATTTTCTACTCTTTTGATGCTAGGAGAACTATATCTCAGACTAGTTATGTAAGTCTAACAAAACTTCTATTTTTGTGTGTAATTTTATTAGTTTCCAAATGAAACGGACCTAGCAGCCTTTTTATAAAATTGTGCATTCGTGTTTTGAACAACAGAAATGTTGTTTAAAATTAAATAAAAACCGCCTAAGATGCCAGCATATCATCTTGAAACAAATTTTAATGGTTTACTGACACTAAACTTGCAACCCAAGCAATTTTATAGGTTAACTAGTTTTACAGTTGACAGTATATATGTGATGTTATTGTAACTCGTACAGACTATACATCCTAGCCATTTTCTTGCGCGACTAACATTAAAAGTATATATAGAAAATACAAAAAAAAAAAAAAAAAAAAAATCGTTTACGCCATTTGAGGGATGAATTCTGCAATCTTTTGGAAACACAAGTTTGACAAATCATCTGATCAATCAATCGAAATTACTTACACAAAGCAACAAACAAATCAATGTTTTAGAGTAAATGCCAACAAATTTGTTTACTATTACCTCGGAAAGAGTAATAACTACTAAGAAGCTCAAAGTGGCCAAACAAATTTGTTTATTAGGATTGCTAACCCTGTATGAATCCAAAAGAAACAAAGAATAAACAGTCATTCAACCCTTGGGGGAAATTATTTCTGGCTAATAACAATCCTAACGTATTATCAGACAGCTTTCTTGAAAATAAGCTGCCATTTTGTGCTTCTATAGCAAAAATCTTAACAAATAAAATAAAATAAAATAGGAAAGACTCTTAAAACCAACATCATCTTTCCTATATAGCACCTGACAAAGCATCCTCGCCTTCCTCTCCAAATTTGTACTCTCTATAAACCTCATATAATATCTCTCTGCATGGCACGACCGCACCTAACTTAATACATGCTAGAAAAGCACCAGATAGCTTACGATGCAGACTGTAAGCCTCATCAGGAGGTGGGGTCAGACGGTGGCGCAACATCGTGGCACCTAAGTTGGAGACGCTTTGCGTAATATTATTGGCACGGAAATTGTATCCTCCTGGTTTGGAGAAGGGAAGGCCAACTATAAATGCAGCTTGTACATGTGCATCTAGCATTATTTCTGTCTCCTCTCCAGTTATGAAACCAAGTCGGCGTGACATTTCTATTACCGAATCTCTGTCACTGTTTGCACATGCTACGACCTATAATAAATGGCAACATGTTTCAGTAATACTACCAATATGTACCAGAATTTGTTGGTATATTCTGGGACCAGTAAGATTCTAAATTCCATTTGGCTTTAATTAAGGTTTATAATTGTATATTTGCAACGGCAGGCCCACATGTTGATACAAGTACTCATAATGATCCGGCACCATTTACTCTCAGGGTCATTTTCTGGGGCAAACAACTGGTATTAAAATCTTTGTGCTGCAAAAATATGTAAGTTTATCAAGGAACACCAGACCAATGCAATTTCACAAATTTGGGACGCATAAGATAAAAATGATTTTGAACAAGGAGAGAGTGAAAGAATACCATCCGGAGATAATCATCCACAAAGTTTTTTGGGAAATCACGAGCTGCACCAAAATCTATTAAATTGAAAGTTTTTGTAGATTCATCGTACAGGAAATTGCTCCAATTAGGGTCCGTCTGAAATTTCAAGTTCAAGAAATTACAGGATAGAAAAACAGTCACTGTGATATACATGTGATTTTCACTTTTATTCATTGCAGTTTACCAGAAAGCTAGAACTGTACAAGTCATGTGCATCCGGTACCTTTATTGAAACATGAAATACTCTTGTTTTATAATTACTTCTTCCATTTCTAATAAAGGTTCTCTGATTTTTTTTAAAAAAGGCAAACAAATTAGAAAGGCATACCTGCATAAAGCGAAAGACAAATAATTCCTTGAGAGTAAGTTCAAGAAGCTTTCCCCCAACGTAGCTGCGTGTCTCTTGATCAAGCTTGGCAACCTTGTCTATGGGAATCCCTGTGATATATATGACAAGTTATTTTTGTTAATATTTTTAGAATATTACAATAAATGTACTAATATCAGGACTTCTATGGCCGGTATTCTAGTTTAATAAAACACAGACTTTTTTATCCAATCATAAGGTCAAGGTAGTTTCTTTTATTTGGCAACTTATAGTCCAATGATTTGAACAGTTCGCCAGTATCACACCTGCAAGTGAGAAAATTTGAAATAGAAGTACCTTGAACCAACTCAGTAGTCAACACTTTTCTGCTAGAAATTTCATCAACCACCTTCGGGACATAGAAACCTTCATTACCGGACAATAATTCTCTGAATCTTTTCTGACTTTGCGCTTCTAATATATAATTGCATTCTCTGGCCAACTCTTCTTTTGCAACCTACACAGCAAAAATTTAAAGAAGGGACACAAAATGAATGACTTTACTTTCCCTGGATCAGCTTAAAACCACCATGTGTCGGTTTCAAGTTATTTGGTACTTTAATATGCCCAAAGAAAGAGGTGATATTTTTTTCTGAAATAAGGAAAGAAGAAACTACTGCAACAAACATAGGAGATACCTTGATAGCACGGTCAAGGAAAAGGCCTTTAGGTATGATATTAGTATAGTTTAACAACAATTTCACATTTTCTATATCGCTTTCTATGCTATCAGCCACACCTGGGTATTGTATTTTCATTGCCACCTCCATTCCATCTTTCATCACTGCTCTGTGCACCTTATCTCAAACACAAAGAGAAAATAAATAAATAAATAAGAGAACAGTATTGACCACAGATTCCAAAGTTCTACTAAAAAAAGAAAAAGGAATTATAGAAACCTGGCCAATGCTAGCAGCAGCTAATGGTTCATAGTCAAAGCTCTTCAATTTAGAAGACCAATCTTTGCCTAATTCGGCATCTAGCACCGAGTTAAGCTGTTTTTTGGGCATCACATCCGCTCCTTGTCGCACTATTTCCAATGCTGTCAGTATCTGATTTGAATTCACAATACAATTTAAAATTAAAATATTGCCAGTTACACCTTGTTTGGATGGAGAGTAGACGAAGAGAAGGGAGGTGAAGAATAGAAAGAAGATTAACATATTTAACCTCTTCATGTTTGGATGATTAGTAAGAGGAAGTAAATTTAACTTTCCTTTCCGTCTTATTTCTTGTTTGGTTCATTAAAATTTAGAAGGTTAATGAGAAATTTGATGGACGTTGTAGGTTTGAAAAAGAAATTTGAATGAGAATTATATATGTAAGATATAGGGTTGGGATTTGTGTCATTTTTTCGGAAAATATTTGCAACAAAATTTTTTTCCATCGTTACACCCCAAATTGGGATAGAAATCGATTCTATTGATTATAATCATGCAAGGTTAAACCTTTCACCTACTGTACCCTTCACTTCCAACATAATTTTATCAACCAAACACGATTCGAGGGAAATTTTTCTTTTCTTTCCATTCCCTCCCTTCCTCTACTCTCCATCCAAACATGGTGTTAATTACAGGTACGGTTTGGTACAGTAACTCTTGATCATGACAATTGGCAATGCCAAATTACAGTTCGTACTTAATGAAATTGGTCATAAATGTCATGCTGTGGTCCCAGATCCCAATTTAGCAATTGTACCAGGAGCGAGACTCAGGAAGGATACTATCATGGACCCAAACCTGAACCAACTTGTTAGACTAGTAACTCAGCTGGGACTAGGGCATGAACCCAGGTTTCTCCAAGACGTAGTATTGATATATTTATTTAATATAAAGAACTTAATTGGGTAGGGTTGAGTCGATGTGTGACCTGATGGGTTCAGGTGTGGGTTAAATCTCTAATCTATTGACAGTCGAGTCGGGTCCAAGCCATTTTAGTAAATAAACAAAATATCAGTAACCTAGACGGAAATTTTCTGACTCCTAGCCACAATAAAACACAATATCACCCCAACAACTCAGCTGACAATCAATTTATAACCAAACAAAAATTACTGAAGTGTGCAAGTACACCTCTCGACAGGTCCTAATAGAACCCAATTCATCCCCAATTTTGCCTGAGATCATGGGAAAGGATGAAAAATGGCCAGGACTAGAATGAAAAGTGACAGAGCAAAATGGAAATAAAAAAACTTACAGGAGGTGGGATGAGAGACTCATCTTGTATACTAAGCATCTGGCCGATTTTCAAAGCAGCTCCTCGCATTCGGCAGAGAGCCAGTGCTAGCCGTTCTGCATTCTGTTCTGACAAGAAAGGGGAGACTGCCGATTGCTGTTTCCCATTCGTCTTAGTTGGGGTCCCATACAATATCCTCTTAGCTGATTCCTGTACTGTGCCCCATGCCAGACCAGCTCCTAGCCCCGCAAACCTGATACCTCGTCATTTCAATATTTAATATAATCTTTAGAAAATTTACCCAAAAGTTTGCAAAAAAAGACTGCATTTCTGGTGTTTCCATAAAAGCCATGCATTGTTGTAGTATTAGAAAATAGTTCTTACTGTTGGTTTGGCTTTTAAACCGTGGTCTTACAATAAACAACACGGTATTTAACAATTATTAGATAAATGAAACATCAATCCTTACAAAGTAACTAAAGTCATATCAGTACTACCTCAAGCGATCCTTTAAAATAGTGATAATCCATAAATTAATCTCCTAAAATTCATTTTAAGAACAATGATGACATATAATTTAATTATGATTTATTTATGCCATTGCATTGATCCTAGTCACTTCATTAATAAATAAGGCTACCCACTATCAGCATCATATGTTACAGTGGGACTTTTAACAAGTGTTAATAATATAGCAGCTCATTTCTAAGTTCTGAATATTGGAAGATCGTTTTTGCAAATTTCTAAAAATATATAATCTCTATGAGTAGTGCAGAAAAATGGACCTGTAAACACAACAATTTACTAAACACTAACCCGAGAGCTCTGGTGAAAGGTGTCGATGGAACTCGTCTCTCACGGGGCCTTCTTCTCTTCACTGTACCAATGGAACTTGAATCGCCTCTCTGTTCTTCTCCACTTGTACCAGCACCGGTGCTTCGTTCTTCTTTGTTCACCAGTATGTCATTACGATCCACACTCCTTTCATTTAATTTATCCAAATTCTCATTTAACACCTCATCATCTTTGGTTTTATCATCTGCTACTGAAAATGTTGGCTCAGTCTTAATTGATGTTGTCGTCTCTGATGCCGTCGGGAGGTTAGGTGTGAATATTTCTACAAAATTAAAGAAACAAAAAACAAAAAAACAAAAGAAAAGTTTCAAACTTAGTATTGAGTATTGACCAACAATAAAAATTAATGCTATCAAAATGGGCATACTTTGGCATAATTTATCAATTATTCAAATGTTTTGCGTGATTGAATAGACAATGTGTGTCGGTTTTTTATGAAAGTCAGTGTTCACATTTTTTTTGACATCCATACAACTGAAGTAAAACTAATTGTTACTGGTCTGAGATTAAGCATGGTTAATTATATTGCATTCAATAGCGATAAATGTTTGACGGGCAAGCTAGAATAGAACCGCTTGTTCCATTTCTACATCCAGCTAAAAACAACTCCGAAATCTAATGCTACTTGGCACATCATCTTATAATAAAAGAACACGAGTTAAAAGTTAAAACCTTCTACCTCTCTCGGCGGATTCAGATCGAGGTGGCGATGATTCCTCCGTAAAATACACAACAGAGGATTCATTGCGGGCAGGAGGAGAAACTTCACGAACGGTACCGCTTGTGAGCCCGGCGAGGTCGGTGGCAGTGAGAATCGCGGCCTTAAGGGCTCCGGTGATGTCGCCAGAGGTTGCGGCCTCTATGGCTCTGGATCGCTTCGCCGCCTCTCTGGCGACAATGGAGGCGCCGTACGCCAGCCGACGGAGGTCATTTAACCCTGCCATGTCGTCTCATACGAGACGAGAGAGAGACCGTGGGTTATTTCAGGAACACGAGGGAGGGGGAGGGATCCGTGGAGGTCTGTGGTCCACGAATTAGGTAGGGCGTGCACCTGGTGCAGCGAAGGTCAATGAGTATAGGGTCCAGCACTGGAGCCCAGCTGTCATTGACAGGTACCCAGCATTTAAAACTGATTGATTCTTTAAAAAGTTACATGTATATTTGATCAAACGATTTGAACATGAGGGATTATTTGATAATAGTTTGACAATTTAAACAATATTTTTTTTCAAAATTTGAAAATTAAGAAGTAATTTATGAATATGTTAATTGATATGTCGATTGTCTAACAATTAAGTTTTATGTAATTTAAATATTATTTGATAATGCATCAAGAATCAAATCAAGAGACCATTCATTTTTTACAGTTAAAATTTAGAATAATTATTTTAGTACCCGCAGTTGAGTACCCGTATCGTACCCGCAGTTGATTCCTTCCCAATTAACTTCCATAACGGTAAGTGGTCCCCACAACTACCAATTAACTAATTTTCATACCTTCCAGTTTGAATTTCAAATTTCTCTTTCTCTCTGTTTCTTCCTTTTTCGAAGCTTCCGCGATTTTGAGGCGATTTTAGATCGATTTCGAGGCGATTTGGAGACGATCGTCTAGCGATTTCGAAACTGGAAGCGGAGATTTTTCAAAAAAAAAAGTGCGGGTACGGTTATTTAAGGAAAATTCATATATCACATATGTAGTTCATTGTATAGATATAAATACTTGTATTGTATAGGTGTAAATACTTCACAATGTTACTATTAATACTTGTAAAATAAAATTACAGTTTTGGAACGGTTGTGTGGTTCCCTATGTGGGTACGACGCGAGGATTTTTCATATATGTAGTTCATTGTATAGATATAAATACTTGTCTTGTATAGATATAAATATTTCACAATGTTACTATTAATACTTGTAAAACAAAATTACAGTTTTGAAACGGTTGTGTGGTCCCCTAATGCGGGTACGACGCGAGGATTTTTCAAAAAAGGTGCGGGTACGGTTATTTAAGGAAAATTCATATATCATATATGTAGTTCATTGTATAGATATAAATACTTGTCTTGTATAGATATAAATACTTCACAATGTTACTATTAATACTTGTAAAACAAAATTACAGTTTTGGAACGGTTGTGTGGTCCCCTAATGCGGGTACGACGCGAGAATTTTTCAAAAAAGGTGCGAGTACGGTTATTTAAGGAAAATTCATATATCATATATGTAGTTCATTGTATAGATATAAATACTTGTCTTGTATAGGTATAAATACTTCACAATGTTACTATTAATGCTTGTAAAACAAATTACAGTTTTGGAACGGTTGCGGTCCCCAAAAACAGTTATGACAGTTTAGGTGCGGGTACTCATATCAGCTTCCTAAAATTTAAATCATTTGATTTACGTTGAAATATATAGTAAATTTCATTATTTTATTATACATGCTGTTAATATTGTCATTCCATTTTAAGAAATTTGTAATAGAAGATTAGCGTTTTAAGTGGGTTTGGTTCGATCTCAGCTCCTGCGGGTCAAAACCAAGTAACAGAGTAGCACTGTTCGTGTTAAATCCACAACATGTGCTTGATTATTAATTTATCCATCGCTAAACCTATGTTATAGCACTTCTCGATTTTTGTTTTTAAGATAGAATCAATTTTAAATATTTCAACCGAATAAGCACAAATCAATGGTATTTATAAAGAACAGCTCTGCGGAGGTGGAGCCATTTGTTATTGATTTATGTGGTCAAATTGTATAGATGGGCCATAAGGAGCAAACGTCTCTGTGCATCGGTGGAGTTGTTTTTTGCAGAATCTAAATTAGGTTAATTATATTTTTCCCCATCTATCCATTCACCATTTCATCTCCCAACTAACTAACTTTGTCTTCTAACTATAATTAACTACCTAATGGTCCATATAAATTAATTATCCAATTTTCTTCCTTTATTTCTTTCCTCTTTCTCCCTCTCTCTCCCACCTCCGCCTTCACCCGTCTCTCCCACCTCTCCCTCTCCGCCTCCGCCTCCCTCCCTCATCTCTCCATCTCCGCCTCCCTCTCCCACCTCTGCCTTCGCCTCCCTTTCCCTCTCCCACCTCCGCCTCCCTCTCCCTCTCCTACCTCTGTCTCTGTCTCCCACCTCCATAAACTATTTACACTTACACGATGAGGATGAATACTTGCTCGATGAGGGATGAATACTTGCATGACGAGGTATGAATACTTGTGCAACGGACAACTCAAAAGTATGTCATCATGGATCTCATTTGAAAGAGAAAATTGTGTAGAAGACGTTGGTGGTTTTAGATTTGCAAAATTCCTCACAGATCGTCAGAAATATTAGTTAGATTGAACGGAGAAAAAAAAACACCTCTAAAAACGTGTAAAAGATGGGTGAGTGATGTGTCCAGTTTTTTTTAAATACTTGACATCTTAGGTGTGAATACTTGATGTATTATAGATGAATACTTGATTTATTATATGTGAATACTTGCTCGCGCCAGTTGTAAAATATTTCAGATATTAGGCGGTCCCAAATAGTAAGTGGTCCCCCAAGTAGTTAGTAGTTATTAAAGTAGTTATTGACTGGGGGATGAAACGGGGGATGGATTCCGGGGGATAGCTAGGCTCTCTCTCTAAATTAATGTTGCTTGTTTTGTTAAAATATTAAATTTGATTCTATTTAAAAAAAAATTGCACTTCTCTATCTCTTAGACTCGATTCATGAACAAATACTATGGGTTTTTATTTGTACCTTCTTTTGCTTACTTCCAATTACTTCGGCCAAAATACGGTGTGATAAGACCATGTATCAAAGGTCCTCAAGGATTACTCGTGGGCTGAGTACCAAGTATGTTGTCGAAGACCTCCAAACCCGATTACATAGAGAGGCCTGAAATACTCCACAACGGTCTAATAAAAACTTGCTCGGCAAGAGTAGGCCCAGCCCGACCTCGGAGCAATCGCGTTACGGTGACCGCCACTATGCAGGCGTCACTGCCCCCATATGACGATGTGTTAGACTATGGAGTCGTGAGTTACCGTAACCACTCTTATACAACAGTTACAGCCCGACTCAGCTGAGTCAGAGGTTCACAATTATATTTACACAAAGTGTCTATAAAGAAGAGCTCGAACACCTTACCAACTTCTATTCTCTCTCAAGAACATACGGTCTAGCCTCTCTGGAGATAGGACATATCACGATGAAAACTTTCATTGATTATGGGATCCTGCATTTGGATCAAGTATACCTCTTGATGGGGGAAATAAATCTGTTGTTATTTCAAAGACTGATATTTTTTTTAAACGAATTATAAATAGTTTATGCTTTTTAATAGATAGTAAAATGGATATTTTATCAATTAAAATGATTTTTTAATACAAAAGACAATAAAATGAATAAATTTGTGAGTTTTAGAAATTTAAAGGAGATATGTAATTTCAAAATTTAGAATAAGAAATACATAATTTTAAAGTTTTGAGAAATATACATAAAATTCTGTCTAATATAAAAGAATGCTCCCTTCTACATAATACCAAAATTTTATTAATACCCTCCAAAAAAAAATTAACAAATTTGCCCCCCTGTCAAAAATAATTTTAAAAACGCCCTCACCGCCTCATGTTTGGGCGGTCAGCTCCCCATACCAAACCGCCTAAACATGGGGCGGTCAAATCTCTATACCAAACCGTCCCATGTTTGGGCAGTTTGGTCTGTAGCCTTTTTTTTTAAATCTGCATGTTATAACCCATAAACTTAAATTAGTTAATTAGCCTAATAATTAAAATTTATACTAATCAATCAGGTTAACCAAAGATTAAATAATTAAATGAATGAATTGTTTTTATCAATTTGATTATTAAATCAATTTATAGTTTTAGGAAATTAAAATTTTAAATTTTAAACTTAACAAGTTTTGAAAGTAATTAAGTAAGTAAAAATTTATTAAACTAAACAAATTATGTTGATTTATATGTTAACTCAATTTAAAATTGACGAATTATAGTTTTAATTTTTGTAAATACGAAAATCCCGAATGTAACACGATTGCATTAATAAACATTTTATTTAATAATTAAACAAGTAACAAACAAATTATAAAATAAACCAAGAACCATTCGAGAAGTATGTATTAAATTCTAAACGCAAATTTCGTTAATTACTTCGAATTCTAAACGAATTATTCATAAGAGATCACCAAATTTAACTTCCTAATTAAGTGTTGCGAATTATCTCGACCATCCAAATTTAATGTTGCATGAATCTTGAAGCAGGCCTATCCCTTTTTAATTCTCCCTCACCCCTTCCTTCTTCTCTCTTGTCCCGTTACCCCCACAAACCCTACCGTTCCCTTTTCCCCCGAACCCTCTCTTTCGATGCTCCCAGGAGAAGAGAAAGGGCCCGAGCGATTTCCCTCCCACGCGCGATTGCGCTCGTTTTTGCCGTTTACCTGCTCACGTCGTGTCGCCCTCGTGCGCGACGACCTTGGCTATACGGTTGTCAGAGTCCTCTGACAACCCTTAACCCGCGCTCCCTTGCATGATTTACTCTCCCGGGTTGGTTTATATGTTACGATCTCTCTCTTGTTTGGGTTTTTGGTCTCTTTTCGCTCATGTGCTGAGAATATCTATCTCCTTCTCTTTTCCGTTTTCCCTCTATTACATACTAAATTCCCAAAAACCCTAGTGGTTTTGTCACGCCCCGGCGGCCGGGCCGGGCACGCGACGCAAGGGAATGTCTGGATATAAGTGGAGGCCAAGAAATCTGATATGGATACAGCTGGAGCAGTTATTCCCCAAACGGCGCCTTGGTTACGGACCGTATTGGCTGGTACGGTCTGTATCCAGACCATGTCGCTGAGGGGTTTAATACGTATCGCGCTATCTCCTGGTCCATCCGGCTAGGTCCGTATCAGTCAGTGCGGGCCATAACAGAGACTTAGTCGATGAGCATCACTTATCCGATTGACCTGATTCTTGCTCCATTTGATGTGAAATAGTCCCAAAACACGTTTCCTGCGATAAAATATAAAGAAGGGTGACAATAGCCTTTTTCTCTAATTAATTAAACATAAGTGTGAGATAATACGCAAAACCTAAACCAAAACCCTACGTAATTCATCATCATCTTGACTCTGATCAGGTATTTACAATACTTTTCAGTCACAGGTTACCCCGGTAATGGACTTATATTCCAGGAGAGTTTCGCGTTAACCCGGGGTTGGAACTTCTAGGGAAAATGCAGGTTATGACAACCCACGTCACTTGAGTTATGACAACCCTTGCCACTCAAGTTATGAACCGTACGTACTACCCGTTTATGACAATTATGTACCTGATTATACTACTGATTGTAACATGGACAATTATACCACCGAGCTACCACCACCACCACCTCCTCCTGAAACCGCAATCCAACCCAAATTTCCATCTGTACCACCATCAATACCTATACTGGCACCCGTTGTTACCCATAGTGATATTGACCTTGATGGTGAAAGGATCGATGCCATACCAGAAAAGAAAATGGACACGGGTAATGATTGGGACGGGGTTTGGGATTCTGATCACTTATCAGATGGTGATAGAGATTATTTTCCTAGGGAAGACAGATTTCCAATTAGAGGTCTGACAGATAGGCATCCGTGCCCCACATTCAACGATACCACTAGTTTTGAAGAAGCAGACATAAGTTAGTTTGGAAAGTGTGTCGTGTACAATTCGGAGCTTGCTCCGCAACAGGTTTATACCAACTTAGATGAACTTGTGAAGAAAATCAATGAAGTTATGTTCACGGTAACATGGAGTGCAGAGTACAAAAAAGAGACCGAACAAGGTTAGTTGTTGTTTGTAAAGAAGCACCGCGTTGCGAGTTCCGTCTTTTGCAACCCCTATGGGTAAGGGAGAGGCATGGATTATTAAGAAGTGTGAACCAACTCATACATGCAAGTCTACGTCGTCAAGGACAGACCATGCACAACATACGGCTTCACTTATTGCCGATGAGACAGACGTTAAGGAGGACCCATCGATGAGCATTAAGGAGGTCGCTAGACGTATCAGACACGTTTACCTACATATCACCCCAAAATACAACAGGTTGTGGAGAGGGCGTGAACTTGTGATATGCCGAATGTTCAGTAGTTGGCAGGGTTCATGCAACTTGCTTGCACCATTGCTCCAGGCCATAGCAAGTACAAATCCCGACACAAAGTATGAATGTTGGAATCTGAGCATACCCGATGTCAATGGCGCGTTGCAATTCAAGGCCATAGCATGGGCTTTTGGTCCATGTATTCATGTCTGGCCGTTACGAGGGGAGACTGTTGATAGCATGTGCATATGATGCTGAAAACCAGTTGTTGCCTTTGGCCTTTGCAATTGTTGAGAAGGAGGATGGTGAAAATTGGAGATTTTTCATGAGCTTTTTACGAAGAGAAGTGGTTGGCAACATGTTCTTTTGTGTCATATCAGACCAGCACAAAGGAATCAAATATGTTTTTGATCGCAGAGATTTCGGGTGGTCGACAGCGGACGGTGACTGTGTGCACAGGCTGTGTATGCAACACGTTGCAGACAACCTAAACAAGAATACCGGATACGACAAATGGGTTGCAGATACATTCAAAATTGGTTGCAGGAGGAAGAAACCGAGAAGGGTGGAAGAGATGTTTAAAGAGTTTGCCAAGGTATGTATATTTTTATTTTTGGTATTTAACATATTGTAGATGAAATTTTTCTGAATTATTTACTTATATTTTCTCATCTAAAATTGTATTTTTGTGTAGTACTGTCCAAAGGCAAATGCGTACTTACTCAAGGTGGGCAAAAATAATCCCAGAGATCTGCAAGAGCCACCCGCATATGAGAAAATATTTCAAGCCCGTGATGGAGGTTACCAATGGAGAATTATGACCACAAATGGGTCCGAGTCCTTGAATAATGTTTTCAAGCAGAGCCGGATGTTGTCTGTGGCAGCAATTGTAGAGGACACCTTCTACAAGTTAAATGCATAGTTTGTTGAACGGCGTGTTAAAGCCCTCGAATTACTGACCAGGAATTAAACATTTTCAACAAGGGTGGAGGGGAAACTAAGGAAACATAGGGAGAAAGGTTCAGTTATGAAAGTTGTCCCGCACGGGGATCGCGCCTTGGAATTCGAAGTGCACTGTCTAGGTGAGTACGTTCCAACCAGCCGTAGACCGGATGAGACTATGGAGTTTGTGAAAAGGATGTTCAAGTATGTTGATTATTTTTGGACCTAACAATATTGTAACATGTACTTGCCAAGGAATCCAATTAGCTCACCTACTTTGTTCTCATGTTATGGCGGTGTGCCGAGAGAAACTTCTGTGAGAATGATTTTGTCGCAGACATGTACCGTACCGACTACCTTGCGAGTACTTGGGGTGCATCTTTCCATCCTTATCCTAACCAGCATGCGTGGCCGGCCCATGTTGAGGATAGAATCATGCCCGCAAATGGGTGGATCAGGTTAGGGAGAAGGCCTTACAAGCGTGCTGTAATGACCATGGACCAGATGTAAGGTAGGCGAATGGGACATCAGGCTCACCGTTCAACTTCGACAGGCAGCGAGCAGGTATATTTGATTTTATATTTTACGATTTCAATATCATACCATGTTTGTTGAATTGAAATTCAATGCAGATGCCATAAATGAAGCCAATGAAAGAGAAAACGCTAGAGTTGTTGCTGAGGCAACCGGTAGTAGTCAGCGCACTCATGGAAGCCCAGGAATCGGTAGTAGCCATGGAGAGACATCCGGTATTGTCGCACAACCATCTGCAAGCAGACCCAGAACACGTTGACTTAGTTTGTTCGGACGTCGTCGCTGATTATCAAGTTACTTGAGATGCATGTTGTGACCTATTTTTGTTGTGAAATATTTTAATTGGTAGTTTGTGAACTATTTAATTTAGAGTTTGTGAAATTATTTTATATGTTTGAGTTTTGTTATTTTCATACTTAATTACATATACACAAATTGACAACATAAAATATAAACAAACACAAAATTGATGAAATAAAGTATACAACTTAAATTATAAACAAACTGCATGGAATAAAATATAAAATTGGAATAAAATATAAAATTGACAACATAAAATATAAACAAACTGCATGAAATAAAGTCTACAACATAAATTCTTAAATAAGTAGTATTAATTCTTACAACGAGCCTTGAAAGTACATGGAACAAAGTCATCATCGGATTTTGCTGGATCTGGATCAGTCACAGCAGACGAAGTGGTAGCCTTACCAGTATATGTACACAGAACAAACTCATCGTCCGATGCTGGAGGCTCTGGATCAACCTTTTTTTTTTTTGAAAAATTGCCGTAGGGGTTTTCCACAAAGTCATCGTCTGAAATTTCATACCGAATAGGCCGTCTAAAAAATTCCTCCATCGTACATACTTGACAGTTCCGGAGATCACGGCATACTTGACAGTTGTTCTTTTTTCCCTCATTTTTTCCTCGATCACTAATTGACCCTCCTCTCGCTAGACCACGATAGGACGACCTACCTCGGTTGCTCTCTTTCTCTCTACCTCGATTGTTACTGACCATCATTCTCGTCCAAAAAAATGAATTTAAAAAATGAATTAAAAAGACAAATTAAGCTAATCAATTAAAAAAAATTGTGAAGATCTACCTCTATTGTTATCTGAAATCGCCATAAAATCGCCCCTCTCTTCCTCTTCTTCCTCTTTCTCTTTCAGCTAAGTTAGAATGAATTTGTGAGTGGACAGGAGAGAGAAAACTGTCTTATATAGGGGTTTTATAGCGAACCGCCACACTGGAGGGCGGCTTGGTGTAGGCAGTGGACCGCCCCACTAGGGGGCGGTCTGGTATGAATAGTGGACCGCACCACCGTGGAACGGTCCGGGTAGTTTTAATAAAAATTTGGAGACGAGGATAGATTTGCTATTTTGTTTTTTTGGGGTATTAATAAAACAAGCGGGTATATATCTAAAAAAATCTTATAATGGAAATCGGAACTAATATTTCTCTATCGACTTTAATAACAAACGCGTATAGTTATCTCGTTCTCTACAACCAACCACATCGGCTAACGTTTTCATTTCACAAAAAATAAATTTATATATCTAACCTATTAACCTGTGAACGTTCTAGCAAAAAGAAAAACAATACTGAATGATAGCTGGAGAGGAGCAAACCGATCGCATATTATTTGTTTGTATCCGAATCCACATATTTTTTGTTAATAACATAACAAATTAAGACACATTATTTTGTTCACTATAATGATTAAATATTTGAATTATATTTGAATTTTATGTTATTTTATTTTTTTAGCAAGAAAAAAGTTGTTGAATATATGTTAATTTTGTTACAATATCTGAATTAGAGATTTGAATTATTATTCATATCCGTATTCGTATATGTTTAATGTTCAATTCGTATTTATTTCGTTTAATAGTCAATTCATATTTTTATCTGATTAATATTTGATAAAATTATATATATATTCTAAATGTAAAAATAAAAATAAATAGTAATACGATTTTACTAGTATTTATCCGTATTCGATCCGTTTGCCCCCGTACAGCTGGTCCGATGAAAAGTATATAGACCCCAGAAATTCCTGAGCAGCCTACTTGTTAAACATTGGGCCCCACCCGACAGACCCATCTTCTCCTCCTCTCAAGTTACGAAACATACTTGTCCCGACGCAACGCTACCCCAAATCTCTCTTTCCATCATCAATCGCATCCACCTTTGCCTTTCAACAATCGCTAAAAAATCTGGAGAATCAATCACTCACTATAAAGAATCGGCGTAACTCGGACGGTGAGTCGGAGGAATCAGCCAACCGGTCGTTCACCCCCGCCCCCGATTCAAGCGTTTTCTATTTTTCACCAAAACGCGGCACAAGTAGTGCGGATGAGGGAGGGGCGGGGGTTCATCTCACTCATCTTTCTTTAATCTTGATTTCGTATTTACTGCAATATGCATAGGGAATTAAATAAAGCACACACAATTCATCAAATTTAGCTCATAAATTATGTAATTCGATAAGAAAGCTATAGATTTTGGGATATTTTATTCTCTCAATCAGGTACAGCTCAGACATGTTCTATGCTTTGTGGTTAGTCCACATTTGTCTAATTCAACCTAAAGGTCTGTGCATTTCTTTTTCTGTGTTGGAATGGAATTCTTTGTATAATGCAATCCTTCTTTCTCAGTTTATTTATTATATTTCATTACGTTTTTATTGTAGAATTTGATCCCAAGTAGCCCATTTGGATCACGATCCATGTTCGGGCAAATGGACGGTGGTATTGCTAATCCATTTGGTAGCTCAAATCTCAACCCATTTGGAGGCGCATCTACATCCGCAAGTGTATTTGGTCAAACTTCTGTGCCAACATTCGGCGCGTCTTCTTCTTCATCATCATCTTCTTCTTTTAGCTGTTAGTTCTTATATCCAGTTCAACAAAACTCTGTTGTATGAACTATCATTGGTACTCGATAACTGGTTTGATCAAAACTTATCAATTTCTCAAAAAAAAAAATATGAATTTTTGCTACATTTTACCGGCACATTACTGTCACCTTACTTATTTAGGTAAAACACATTGTTGCTCCAATTACAAACCTTAGCAGCTTCTTAGTTACTTATACTAATTTATTGACATTCTTTAATCAGCAGGATATATATTTTTTTATTACTGACAATTATGCAACTCATTACAGGTTCTTTTGGGCAGAAAATGGGGTCATTTGGTGGAGTTGGGTTATCACCTAATCAACCCAATCCGTTTACCGGCACTGGATCTGCATTCAGTGTCTCCAGCTGTCCTGCATTTGGGGCTTCGAGTGAATTTTCCTTTGGCCCCTCCAGTTCTCTAGGTCCTGGTCCATCCAGTAGCTTTTCATTTGGAATGCCCAGTGCACCTGCATTTGGTTCATCTAGTAGCTCAGCATTTGTTTTTGGGTCTACACCTGCCTTCAGCAGTCAATTTTCCTTCGGGGCTCAGTCAGGTCAACAGGTTGGAGATAAAAATGAGGCATACAAGTGGAGCCCGCATGATGAACAGAGCAATGCCAAGATGGAATCAATCAGTGCCATGCCTGCTTTTAAAGACTCCAGCTACCAGGAGTTGAGATTGTCTGACTATCAGTGTAGTGACAAAGGTCATTTTCTCCACTCTTTTATCGTCACTGTATAATTACTGTTACAATATCCTACCAGCATATACAAATTAAAGGAAATTATTCAAATTGAAGAAGTTTCCAAAAATGGAGCAGAAAACAAAGAAAATAAGTAGAAAGTAGTTGCGTACAATTGATCTCATATACCAGTCTCAAGGCCAACATAACCTGAAAAACTGTATTGAACTTTAGTTGGTTAGGTACTTATTTGAATACGGTTAACCTGATAAATAAATCATGGTATGATCTTGGCATTTTTAGACATGACTCAATATGATTTGAGTAAATCATCTCTCATCTTTACATTATTCTGCCGTTTTTTTCCTTTTCATATGTTTGAAGAATTCCTGTTATTTTTCTTTTGTCCTGTTTGGATCATAGAGACATAAATGTTGAAACCAAAATTTCGGTCTTCTCCCATATTTTCTTTAATTGATAAAATTATATATATCGATTGGGGAGGGTTCAAATGCCCCCATTGATAAGCAAAAAAATTAAAAATGGAGATTTAAACTTAAAATACCAGATAAAAAGTTAAATTTGATTCATATAGAAATAATGTGACCTATATAAGCAAATTATCATGATGCTGCCAAAACATTTGGTTGGTTCCATGTTATAGCTACTTAGTGAGAATGAGCCAAACAGAGAGCAGGTTTATGCTACAATTTACACAAGTAATTTGGGGACGTATAGCCCTCGGGAAATACCATAGCGTCCATGCATAATATAAAAAATGAGGGCCAAATGTTTTCATGTCATATTTCATTTTGTGTCACTTTCTCAGGTAAATGTAAAAGATTAATATTTCAGGTTCTGTTTCATGAGCATCAAGACGTCTGTAAAAGTCAGTGATGTGAATTTTTTCCTTGCATTGTTTTTTCCCTTCATCACCCAAATGTTGTATCTTTTTACATCCACATACAGAAAGTGATATAACAGTTTCTTTATGCTCTTTGCATTTTGTATTTTTTATATATTGGAAAGTAGTGCCCCTAACCCTAAGTAGGATCCATCGGTTTCTATTACTGAAACAGAAACTCGTACACACTATAAGTTTACTCCATTGTTGGGAGAGCTTAATTATATATTATTGACTTTAAAAAGATGGGGTTAACTATGACTCAAAACAGGAGGCATTTGAATGTTTATTGCATTTAAGAGTTCTTTTTTCATGTTTTTCCCAAATAAAGTTACGGTTGTGTGTTCTTCCCTATTTTTTTTTTTCACTAAGGCAGTCAAATAATTAGCTTAATTGTGAATTTGGCAGCTTTTCAATTGAAACCTGTTTAACCTGATCTTCTGCAAAATTATTGGAAAATTTACAACCTAACTACTATGGCCAGACGGACCCAGACCATACAGACAGGCAGTATAAAGTGGTTAAACATGTTAGATGTGTTATTGGTATTGCCACATTTGCAACCTAACTGCTGGGATCCAGCTGTTATATCTGTCCTTCATCTTTTTTTCATGGTATTATTAACAAAATTTTCTTTGCATTCTCTGTAGGTGAGCCAAGTGCTCTAACAGGTGGGCTCGGCTTTCAGAAGACAACCCCCTCAAGTCCATTTGGTGCAACATCCATATTTGGTCCAATGGTGTCTAACCCAAACTTTTTTTCATTCACCTCACAATCAACCCCAAACACAAGTCCCTTCTCTTCTATCTCCAAATCAAACATGAACCCTTGCTCTTCAGTCACAGAATCAAATCCTAACCCGTTCTCAATAAAACAATCAAACCCCACCAGTTTCTGTTTGCCCTCTCAATCGAACCAAAACCAAACTCATAATTTAAACTCGTACCATTTCTCCTTCACATCTCAGTCAAAGGAAAATCAAAATGCAAGTCACTTTTCTTTTACCTCGAAATCAAAACAAAACCAAAACCAAAGCTCAAACCCAAACCCAAACCCTTCCTCGTTTTTCCCTCAATCAAACCCAAATCCAAATGCAAACTCTTTCTCTTTTACCTCTCAATCAAACCAAAACGAAAACCCTTTCTCTTCATTTGCCAAAGATTCAAACCAAAACCCATTCTCAAGCCCATTTGCAGTGAACCATTCTCCAATTTTCAGTTCAAGTTCAACCTCTTCTTCTAAACCATCTGTTTTTGGATCTGTTACAACACTAGCAGTGGGCACTCCTGCAGCTGGTAGCAATGCCAATACCACCCAAGCAACTGGACTCACCCGGTGCACTACTTCTGGTTTTGGGCAACAGCCTTCTAATGGATCTTGGTCCGGCCTGCCACCATTTGGCCAAGCAACACCACCACCAACAACAGCAGTAGGTTCCTTCTGATCCATTTTATATATTTTATTTAGTGTTATTGTGATAGTAAATATAAGCAATGGCCTTCTATTTGTTATTTTCTCTTATTTGTAGGCTGCTGCTTCTGTTTCCACACCTTCATCTTTTGAAGCTATGACAACAGGCCAGATTTCAAATGTGTTTTCTTTTGGGAACAACAATGATGCTCTGACATCACAAGGTATTGTATTGTTTGCTTTTTTAAGTCCATTCTACCTTTTCTTTTTGGTGCCAACAATAGCACTTGTATTCTTCTATAATTCTATATGACTAACTATTTCTTTTTCATTTTGTAATTTTCTTCTTCAGGTGGCATTGGAGCCAGTGCTTCCAATCAACAGCAAGTATCTTTTTCCTATTCAATAAACCGTTTTTTATTCATTGTAATTTTCTTTCAATCATCTGTTTTTTTTCTTCCAAATTATTGTATTTGGTAATTGTATCTATGATTATCGTTGTCATCTTAATTATCATGTCTAACATATCAATGTTCTAATAATTTATACCAAACTTGGTGTATAGAGTCACTAGCCAGACTGGTACGTCTGCAACAGCTGCCCCATCAGGGAACCTGTTCAGTGTACTACCTTCGGCGCCTCAAGTGTCTGCGGGGCTTTGTTATACTATTTCTTCAGTTCAGTATGGTATTTCAAGCTTGCCGGTGTGTTCCATATTCTCAGATCAATCATTTTACCATATTGTTGAGCACGTATGCATGTTTCATCTTCTAAGTGTTTTTTTGTTTGCTTGGTTGCTAAGGTTGGCGAGAGATCTGCACCATCTAGAGGGTCTTTGTCAGTACCGAGGCACCTCTCACAGAGACGGGTGAGGCTTCCACTGAGGAGATATCATACAAAAACTGATGCTCCAAAGGTAGAAAATAGAAGTTTCTTCTCTTCACTGTGTATAACAAGTAAATCCAGGAAAGAGAATGTAAGCTGATGTTTGTTTTTTTCTTCTAATCAAATCATTCTCTTTTTGCAGGTTGCATTTGATGCCCAAAGGCAGGAGGCTTTGTATGCTCCAAAGCTTGATGCATTTGTGATACCAAGACAGAACCCGAGGAAAGTTACAGTTACTGACACTGCAATTGTAAATAATGACGATTGGCTGGGAGATGAAGTATGCGACAAATTGCCCAATCACTTGGAGAGTCACCTACCTGTACTCAATTCACCTACTAATCAAAATGGTATTTAATTGTATACCAGTTTTGTGAGTCTTGTGCACATACATGATCCTATTTCTTGGGTTTTCTCATTTATGGCATGCACCTCTATTTCTCATCAGACGATTTAATATCATCAGGAGAGCATTCAGACTCAACTGCCAGCCCCTCTTTTGAACAGGAGGATGATCTAGATGGTTGGTGCCTTATTAAGATCTTACTGTTTTTCCTTTTAAGCAATAATTATTTGTGCTATGTTGACTTGAGGAGTTGTTGGTGTAGATTGTGACCTGAACCTAGATGAAAATGATGAGAATGCCCCTCCTCCCTCTACTGTGGACTGCAATCACAGCACCCAGAAGGGGCTCCAGGCAGCGATAGTTTACGAGCATGGTGCAGAAATTGAAGCACTGATGCCAAAGCTGCGACATGCTGACTATTACACTGAGCCACGCATACAGGATTTGGCGGCCAGGGAGCGTGCAGACCCAGGGTTTTGTTCCCGGGTGCCAGGTTTTGTGGTGGGGCGAACTGGATATGGGTGCATACAGTTCTTAGGTGAAACAGATGTCAGAAAGCTGGATCTAGAAGCAATAGTTCAGTTTGGGAACAAGGAGGTGGTGGTGTACAGGGACGAGAAGAAGAAACCGGTCGTGGGGCAGGGTCTGAATAAACCGGCTGAGGTGGTACTGCTTAATATTAAATGCATAAACAAGAAAACAGGTGAGCGTTACTTGACAGGACCCAAGGTGGAGAGGTACAAGGAGATGCTAACTAAAAGGACAGTGGAGCAAGGAGGTGAGTTCGTTTCGTATGACCCTGTGAAGGCCGAATGGCGCTTCAAGGTGAAGCATTTTAGCCGGTACGGCCTTTTTTTACCTCCCCCTTGATTTCTGATGGATGTACATTAAGAATATACCCAATTTTTCATGCGCATGCATGCATACCTATGCTATTTCCAGTTTTGTTTTGTTGTTACTTATTGTGTGGGAATTTTGTATTTGTTATAGGGCAGTGGGTTGAAGCTGCATTTTTTTTTTTTTTTTCACTTTTCTGGGAGTTAAGTTGCTTTGCTAATTCAGGGCAAGGTTGTTCAGTTTTTCTCTCTTCCTCTTTTCTTTTTTCTTGTGATATATTTTTTTTTTCCTTTTGCTTTTGAATAAAGCAATGCTGTGTATTTTTCACCCCTTTTCTGGGTCTTTTTTGTACTTTTTTTATTGTTAATTTGACAAAAAATAATATTCTTTAATTGTGTAAGCTGTTCGTAATGCTGCTGCTTATACCAAACATCAATTCTTGAAGATAAATATTATTACTCGTGTATGTTTTTTTGTTGTTAAGGTACATTATATAAAAAACCGTATCTTGTGATATTTTCTCATTACTAATTTCATTATCAACTTCTCTATCTTGTGATATTTTCTCATCACTAATTTCATTATCAACTTGGTTAAGCTTTTACTCGTAGGCGCTCGACAAGTCTTGTATGTTGATCAGAGCATAACTTGAAAATTTATCCAATTAGCTTCAAAAGATGAATCCAAATATAAAGTCGAGCGCTAAAATAAAATAAAAATGAATGCATTAAATAACTTATAAAACTTCATTTTTTTTTACTGACTTTGTACTAAATAAATTTCAAAATTTCAAAAAAATTTATGTACACACATTATTCTTGAAGTAGATTGCTTCAACAATTTGAATTCGTTATTTGAAACCAATCTAATAGATTTTAGAGTTATACTCACCAAAAGAACTTGATGAGCATAGCACACACTAGCTTTACTCTTGTTTATTTATAACCTAATTACCCTCTCTTTTGTTAAGGGTGTGTTGTAGAAGAGGGGAGGGGAGGGGAGGGGAGAGGAGGGGTGATCGGACTTGACCAATCTATGTTTACTTACTTCCCAACATTAAATTTTGAGTGAGAGAGGAGGTGAACTAAATATACAAACTATTCAAATTGTGTAATCCTCAAATCAGAGTAAGAAGGAAATTAGTCACGTGACTCGTGTGTCGCGTGACGTGATTGTCCTCCACCATTTTAGTCATGTCACGTCATGTTACGTAAATTGATCCGGTCACATTCATGTTACGTAAATTGATCCGGTCACATCATGTGACCAATTTTTTCAACATTATTTCTTAATTATAATTTATTTTCTATTAGTTTCTTATTTTTTTGGTATATTTTGTTATTATTTTCTTTGAACTAACTTAAAACTTGAAAACAATAATTAATTGTGATGAGTCACATCACGTTTGATACGTCACGTGTCTGTAACCACATGTGACGTGATTGTCTTCCACCATTTTAGTCACATCATGTGAAAATAAATTTTGGTCATTATGTGATAACGTAACGTGATCAATTCACGGTGTATTAGTCACGCCATATCACAATTTTCTTTCACTAAATCAGAGTGTTGAAAAGTAAACTCATTATCCTCTCATCTCCTCTCATTTTTTTCTTTCCTTTTCTGGAGCACGACCTAAGTGAAACAACAGAACATTACTTTTTGACATTTTTTATCCCTTTATTAACTGTTTAGTATTTACCTTTTTGTGCCGAAATTTTTTATAGTTAGCACCCCCAGAAAATCGGAATTAAATAAAAACCATCCTCCCAAGGTTATTTTCATTCCTACCACCCACGCGGACCCAGTTTGCGCACCAAAACGGGTTGGTGCGCGGACTGAGCTGGCACACCAAATTGATTATTTTATTATTTTTGTTGGTGCGCGGACTGAGCTGGCGCACCAATATATATATATATATATTTTTTAGTTCAGTTCTGAATTGTTTGAAATTTTTGGACTATTTTTTTCTGTTCTATTCTATTTGTTATGTAGTATTTATAATTATATGTACACATAACATTTGACGGTGAAATTGTAGAAAATAAAACGCACTTGTTTAACAAATAAAATTTTGGATTAAATTTGAACTAAAAATTACTACAACAAATTATACGTACAATCTGAGCAGCGTTTTGTACTAAGTAAGTTGGTGCGTTTTGTATAAACTTGTTTTACTCCACGTCTCACCATAGCTCATATATATATATATATATATATATATATATATATAGTGATGCTATGGTGCTTTGGGAAGTAAAAATGGTGTTTTACTTCCCGCTCATATCTTCATTTTCAAAGTTCAAATAGTCGATCTGAACTTCTCATCATGTTCTCCCTATTGATATGTGCTTGGAAACCAAATTTTATATTTTTTGAAATTTTTTTACTATTTGTTTACAATTTTTGAAAATCACAGCTTTTCATTAAATAAAAAATAATAAAAAAAATTCAAAAAACACTGATTTCGAAAATTTTAAAAAATAGTAAAAAATTTCCAAAAAATATAAAATTTGGTCTCCAAGCATATATTAATATGAAGATCATGTTGAGAAGTTCGGATCGACTATTTAAACTTTGAAAATGGAGATATGAGCGGGAAGTAAAACACCATCTTTACTTCCCAAAGCACTGTAGCATCACTCTATATATATATATATTGGTGCGCCAACTCAGTTCTCGCACCAACAAAAAACAAAAAATAATAAAATAATCAATTTGGTGCGCCAGCTCAGTCGGCGCACCAACCCGTTTTGGTGCGCGAACTGAGTCCGCGTGGGTGGTAGGAATGAAAATAACCTTGGGAAGGTGGTTTTTATTTAATTTTGATTTTTTTCTGTGGTAAGTAAAAAAATTTCGGCTTTTTGTGTTTGCTCAAAGATAAAAAAATCACCTCTTAGATGACAATACAACTATTATTATTTGTCTTATGATAGGAGCAGAAGTTTTCAGAAACTATAATGGTGGAACAGCTACAAATTTAAGAGAACATTGAGAATTGATAATGAAGTCTCGATAGGCATACATTCAATATTACCTTTAATTTTTATGTACTAATCTAGTAATGAAAATATGTGATTAATAGCTGTTAATTTTAGAACTAATAATAAGCACATCTTTTACACTTGGTTCTACTTGCGAACAATCAAGAGGACAGAGTAGGCTTTTGCAGCTGATGGTGACATTACAACACTCTCAAAAAAGCTATCAAAATATTAAGGAATAATAATAATAATAATAATATTATTATTATTATTATTATTATTATTTTGACTTTTATAATTTGAAATGGTCGATTTTAGCCATTTAATGCAGTTTATGTAGTGAAAGTTTGTAGTAAACTAAATGAATAGTATCAATGCGATTATGTTACGGTCTATCAATGCATATGTTGTGTTCCAATATTTTATAATAAGAACCTTTTGTGTAAAATCAAGAGGTTGAAGAATATTTTTCGTATTCATTTTTCAACAGTTTTTGCGTCTTGATCTTATACAAATAAACTCGTAACATAATAATTTTGGAATATAAATGATTGGCTAGTTCAACAGTTGAAATTCATCACTTGAAGTCCATCTTTTAATTTTTGAGACTGAATTCATGAACTTCCTTTGGTTAATTTAAGCTTAAATTAGTTTGACTTACTTGTGTTTGCACTGTTACGGTATATATTTAAATGTCATTTTTTTTCATAACAATTTTTTAACATGCATGTCCCTTGTCAACCTTGTCTCAATTAAACAATTTGGGACTATTTAATAAGATAATTAGAAGGGTAAAAGAAGGTAGAGGCACATATCTCAACTACTTTTAGCCCCCTATACCTAAATAAAGGGCTATTCTTTAATAATTAATGTATACCAAACCTCCATGTTAACAAAATCATGTACAGTCTATCAACAGCTCATTAAAGGAGATCCCAAGCATCAATCACACTAACTAGTTCCCTCCACTGACAACCAATTCTTGATGATTCTATATATATTATTGCTCTGTGGCCACATCATACTGATTATAAAATGTTTGTATATATAAATCTAATATAAAGTATGGTTGAACTTCATATAAATATATAAATTAAGAAGAGAGCAACTTCATTGTTATTCAATTGATGGCCAATTCAAGCTGGTATGACTAAAAAAGCTGAAACTTCCAAACGTAAAACTGTATGAATAGAAAAAATAAATCCTAATAATTGCTACTTTAACAAAAATCAATACACAATAATAACATATCACCGAAATTTTTAAATATACCATTTTCTGAAAAAAAAAAACTAAAACACCTTGAATTTCGGATTTTTTTGATTTTACCCATGCCACAGAATACCCGTGCGGCCCCAGCTTGGGGTCCGCACTATGCCGATGCGGCCCCCCCTTTTTTTTTAATCTGAAATCTGTTATTTGTGTTTTGGTTTTTGTTTTTATTTGTTTAGGTATTAGTTTTTAAAATTGTTTTATTTGTTTTGGGTTTTGCTTGAAATATTGTTTATTGGTAAAATATGTTTCGCTTGTAGGATCAAATATTTTGAAAATGTCGTTCGTTTGAAATATTGTTTATATATGAAGAGATAATAATATAATTAATGAACAAACTAAATAAATAACAAAAAATAAATAACAAAGCAACAAAATAAATAAGTGACAGATAAATCCCAGTGTCTGACAAAACATCTAACAAAGTACAAATCAAAGCCTACGGGTCCGGACTAAATACCGTCCTCGCCTTCTTCTTCTTGAACCCTCAACCCCACATGGAGAGTGGCATCTCGTCAGTATCTGCTGAGTCTGTAGAGTCCTTCGCCTAGACATCCTTTGTTTGAACTGGCTCGTCATGAACCTCCTCAATCTCGGATGTCTACTAGACTCCAGGACCAAAAACTGTAGTCTGTCCAGACTGACCCTGCGTAAATAAAAATGCCTATCTGGCTCTGGAGTCATCATGGAGCGAAGGGTACGATGCCTGCTGTGAGAATGACCCAGGAAACTCCGAAAAGGGCTCTGTAGGAACATACCCTGGCTGATAGGCAGCCTCTATAATCCGGTGCTCTACGTTCGGGTACCACAAAAAGTCGCTAACCCCGTCAATACGACTCTGGATACCCGGAACATCTGCCAATGCACCGTCGATGTACTGGGGCATCTCGTATGGAGTGGCTATGCCATGTTGTGTACCTCTACTGGAAGATGGTACACCCCTACTGGAAGATGGTATATCTCTACTAGATGTCATGTTGTATTTGATAATTTTTTGCTATTAGTATTGGTACTACTTTTGATCAAATATGAGGATTTTGGTAAAATAATCCTACTTATATTTTGGAATTAGTCTAATTTAATGTTGGTGCTCAAACAATTAATTTTGGTAAAATAAACTCAATTAAATTTTGGTACAAGTATAATTTAATTTTAGTGCTTAAACAATTAATTTTGGTAAAATAAATCTAATTAAATTTTGGTACAAGTCTAATTTAATGTTGGTGCTCAAGCAATTAATTTTGGTAAAATAAAGTTAATTAAATTTTGATACAAGTCTAATTTAATTTTGGTACTCAAAACAATTAATTTGATCTTATTCTAATTAATTTTTGGTACAATTTTATTTAAATTTTGGTTCTAAATCCTAAATTAATATCTAATTCTAAACCCTAAACCCTAAACCCTAAACCTAAACCCTAAACCTAATTACTATCCTAAACTAAAAATTAAAACTAGAAAATGAGAAGAAAACTTACCCGAGCTCGAAGGGATTAAAAGATTCTTTGAATGGATACCAAAAATGAAACCAGTGGCCTCCTTATATAGCCTCCCAGGGGGCCGCATCGGCATAGCGCGGACCCTGGGGCCGTAGGGGCATTGTGCGGCTCCCTGGCTGGCCGCATCGGCATAGTGCGGACCCCATTAAATGGGGCTGCACGGGTGTTCTGCGGCCTGGATAGAATTAGAAAAATCCAAATTTTGGGATGTTTTGGTTTATTTATTTTTCAGAAAAATAGTATAAATAAAAATTTCGGAACATATCATACTATATCCTAAGATCATTTTACTTATGAAACATTTTGTAAAATCAATGGAGAACATACTCCTCCTTTTTGTTTGTTCTTTTTTCCCATTGTTTTCTCTACAATCAAGTTTTCTTCATGGGGAAAGTGATGTCCAAACTTCAGTATCTATTCATACATAAGCCCTTGTACAGTTGTACCTTCCATCACGTGCTCAGTTATAAATCAGCGGGAATTAAAACTGGAATAATAATAATAATAAACAGTGCACAGCTCAATTTTCATGTACCCCAAGTCCAACTTCAATATTCATGTACCCCAAGTCCAACTTCAATTTTCATGTACCCCAAGTCCAACTTTTTGTAAGTAGAGATATCTTAGTTGCACAGCTTTGAAAGTCATTAACTTCAAAATTGTTCGCCATGTTAACATCCCTGATTAAAGATACTTAAACGGGTCAAATAAAACCGAAAAGCGGCTTAGAATTCATCCTTTTAACATCTTTAATTTATAAACTAATTTCAGTTTTGTATTAATAAGTGAGTACATAACTCTATTAAAACAAAACCAAAAGAGGAAAGAAAAAAGTGGTGCCGCTTAAGAGCCAAAGGCGATACTGAAATCGCCATGGCAATCCGAGCCCCCCACCCCCATATACTCCTTCCTATTCATTTCTTCCATCTGAGCCAGTGTTTTTGTCTAGTGGATCTGATCACCGCTTTCGGTGCTTCCGCCTGGTGGATCTGGTCACCGCTCATTGTTCTGTCGTCGTTCAAGCCAATGCTTCCATCTAGCAGATCTGTCAATCGTTTCTTAATGCTTCTGCTTCATGGATCTGGTCATCGCTCTTCGCATCGTCCTTTTAGGAATTTTATTCTCCAAAAAATTTTATTCTCCAAAATAAACGGTTTGTTTTTTCTTCTCTTCTCCTAAGCTCTTCTTCCCCTCTTTAGCAATGGAAGAGTAAGTGGAACGAGTTGTACATATAGTTACTTACTTTATATGTTGTTTGTGCTGAGTTTGTTTATATGCTCTCTTTCTTCTCCTCCTCTTCTCCCTCCCTTTTCTGCTTCCCACACTGGCGGCTCTTCATTGGGACCTCTGAGTGGTGATTGTTTCGGTCTGATTGATTCAGTTCTTGGTCCAGTTTGATTCAGTGCCTCCATTGGGGTTTTTGAGTGGTGACTGTTCTGACCCGGTTGATTCAGTTTCCGGTCTGGTTTAATTCAGTGTCTTCTACGATGAAGTCTGCCAGCAGGACAAATATGCACATAGAGGAAACCATCACTATGCTCTTATCATTTTCATCAAGCAATGATAACCAAAATTGTGTCGATATGATGCACATACCATTGTGCGTTTTTAGCTTTTTTACAGCTGAGTGTTTTCTAAGAAATTTTTTGTCTAATTTTATGTAACAGCTGGTTTGTAATTCTTTAAGTTAATAAAATCGCCTATGGGTTTCACTGCAAAAAAAAAAAAATTAAAACAAACCCAATTAGAGTAAGCGTCCGCCTTTTTTTAGAAAAAACTGATAGAGGCTATCAGCAAGTAAGCATCCGCCTTAAATGTGTAAAATAATGTCCATCTCAAATCAGTGAAGTGTCAATTTTAGATTTAAGTAATAAATGAGAACTAATCAAAGTTTGAATAAAGCGTTACATATTTAATAAAAGTTAATTGGAAATGTATGTTTGATAAGACTATCATTGCTAATTGGTATAACAAAGACGTGTAAGCTTCAATTGGTTTGTGAGCCTAAACACTTTTTTCTCCATAGGTGATTACTAAACCTCATTTGCATATGTTAATTACAAATTTTGTGTACAAAACACCAAATGAATGCGGATAATGACCCTGCAATAATTATTTATTGCTTCTTAAGTGTAGAATATGAACTGTTAGAAGAAGTGGAAAGTTGAAAATTGGACGTGAAATAATTTTGCTGGCTACTGCCTGAAAGAAATTAAGAAGATATATTGTTGCCTGAAAAGAAACAAGGACTTGTTCAAATTAATGAGCATCCTTTTAGAAAAAGAAAATTTTCTTCTTAAATAAGTACTGATGTCAAATAATATCGGCCACAAAATAAGAGAAGTTTCAGGAGGCATTTTGTGTATTTGTCATCTGCAATAGTCTGTCGGCAGCTGATCGAGTAATAGTGAGTGGCAGTCGGCCTTTTTCTATTTTTCGTTTACTTTTTCTTTTTAAACTAAATCACAGTCGGCTTTCATTAAAGAAATGTATTTAAAACTGAAAATAATGAATAATATTAATGGCCCGTTGCAAAAAATATAATGGCAATAAATAATATAATAAATTAAATAATGGCACTCACGTACCACTTTAAACCGGGAAAGAAAATACCGGGAGTTGGAGTTGCGCCTTTTTCTCATCCCATCATTCTAAAATCCCCAAAAATATTATAGTTATAGAGAGAGAAAAAGAAAAGTTAAGAGAGAGAGAGAGAGAGAGACCGACCAAGTGATACAAGGGAAGAGAAGCGCACACTGTGTGTGTGTGTGTGTTGGTGGGATGGGAGAAAATGGAGAGAAGAACCAGGGGTTCTTGGTGGATTCGGAAATAGAGGCATCAAAGAGGAAGAATCAACAAGGGAAGAGGTCAAATATTGTAGAAGATGAAGAATCCATGGTATTGTCTAATTCCTTCGCTATGGATCCTATCAAGATTGAGCTCAATCGCCTAACTAATCAAATCAAGGGTATCTATCTATCTCCTTTTCTAGATCTTTATTTTCTTCACAATTCTTATGATAATTATTATCTTTTCGTATCTGAAACTAAAAGAGAGCATCACTACTATTTCATCAGAGTAAATAGCACAATTCAGCAGGTTTTGATTATTTAAGATGCATATTAAAGCAAAAGATAATTTGAGATGCTTATATGAGATGCTTTATAGAAATTCATTGTAAAAGGGGATTCTGTAAGGCTTTTGTGCTAAGCTGTAAAGCTTTTGCGCGGTGCTTTATCTTGGCTGAAAAAAATATCACTTCCTTGATGAAATGGATTAAATAATGTGATGCCCTGTTTCAACAGAAAGGTTAATAGACTACAAACATGAAAGATAATTTAATCATTGAACCTACTTTACCTTGGGTTAAACCCAGAGAAGGATCGGGAACTAGAAGAAGCCCAAAACGAGATAAAGAGCTTGCGCCTAACTGATCGAGCCAAAGATAAGGCTCTTTTGGAGGTATCTTTTATTTCCCTTTTGCTGATTATCCCAATATTCTAAGCATCTGAGGAATGACAGCGGCTCTTTAATTTAATGATTTGGTAATAGGTTACAGAGGAGCTCAATAAGTTACGTGGGAAATTGGAGGCATTCGAAGGTACTATTGAAAACAAGGTTTGTATATTTGCATTTCATTGTACTATATTTCTTTGAATTTTGAGATCACTTTCTTTGAACCCTGCACATTAACTATTTATCTGCTACATAACTTCATACCAGTAGCATAAAAAAAAAATGGGGTTTCTGAATAATGTAGAACCTAGAAATAAGGAGGATAAGTGAAGAGAAGAAAGATATAGTTGCAGCACAGCTTGCGGCAGAGGCTACTTTGAGGCGGGTCCATGCTGCTCAAAAGGACGATGACATCCCTCCCCTTGAGGAAATTATATTACCTCTTGAAGCTGAGATCAAGTTTCTCAGGCAAGAGGTATATTTTTATATATATATTTTTTTTACCTTAACGATCTGCTTGAGCTGCAAATGGAGTTCAGTTCTGACATTATTCATTTTACTTTCTTTATTGCCCGCTCCCCTCCCGGCAGGTGGTGAAGCTCCAAGAAGATAACAGAGCATTGGAGAGGCTAACAAAATCCAAAGAAGATGCTTTAATGGAAGCAGAAAGGGAGGTACAAGTTGCAAAGACAAAAGCGGCAGTGGTCGATGAATTGCAAAACAAGCACCAGCAGCTGATAAAGCAAAATGACATTTGCCAGGAAGAATATAGAATACTAGATAAACTGCACCGAAAAAAAGTGGCCGAGGTAGAGAAATTGAGCAAGGCAGTTCGTGACCTTGAGGAGTCTCTTCTCTCTGGTGCTGCCACAGTTAATGCTGTCCGTGACTACCAACGCCAGCTGTCCCAAATTAAGGTCTATATTTTTCTTTTCTTTTCTTTTTGTTCTTTACTTATTTAGAAAGAAAGCTCAAAACCCTGCATTGGTAATGCCTGCTTTCTCTTTTTTTTTTCCTTTTGATGTATGATCTACGGTTTCCTATTTTGAGAATCGATCCAAATCGCCTAATTTGCAGAAGTGTGTTGGTTGAGGTTGCTAAATCGCTCCATTTGTGAAATGACATTTTGACTATATGTAGCACTGCCTTGGTGGTTCTATTGTAGGATGAGAACAGGAAGCTCGAGAGAACACTCTCACGAGTGAAGGCCACAGAAAATCGTGCTGCAGTGGTTATTGCAAATGAGTGGAAGGAGCAGAACGATAAGGTCATATCTGTCAAGCAATGGATTGAAGAGCGCCGTGTTCTTGAGGTAATTTTCTACAAAACCATCCATTTCAAATTTCTATTAGAAAGTTCTTTATCCCACAAAAAATATTGAAATGGTTTTGCTAATTATAATAGCTTTCTCTCAGGGAGAAATTCAACAACTTCGCGACAAGCTTTCTGTAGCAGAACGTGCTGCCAAGGCTGAGGTCCAACTCAAAGTATACTGTTTCAGCTATTCTATATGTTCTGACTTGGTTTAGTTTTTCTCTGTCTATTTGCAAACTTTCGGACTCTTATCTGCTTAGACTAAAATAGTTTGTGCCACTATGGTTGATTATGTAGGAAAAGTTGCAACTAAGATTAAAGGTAGTAGAAGATGGCCTGAAACCGTCGCTACAATCTGGGGTGCCACAACAGGAGACACGAACTATACCTAATAGGTTATCTAGAAGCCGTTCTGTTAATGGATCTGATTCTCTCTTGAGCCCTCGTAAGAACAAGAATCACAACCAAAAACCATCTCTCCCTAGTCCAAGATCAAGTGTAATCTTAAGTAAAGCAACGTGTGCATCTAAGTCTTTTGATGGTGGCATCTCATTAGTTGAAAACTCTCCGATTTCAAAGTCAAATTCTGATTGTGAGAGTACTAATGGTTCCATTGGAGAAGAGAATGACTCAAAGGAGGAGACATCGGTTACAGATAAATTTCTGAACGACGAGGTTGTTTCTGTTGTTTTTTACGACTTTTTGCAAAAGGAGGTGATATCTTTGAGGAAGACATTCCTTGAGAAAGAGCAGTGCTTGAGGGATAAAGATTCTTCTATTGAGGTAATTATTTCCAAATGAGAAATTTCAATTTTTATTTCATTAATGAAGTTTGATTCATGACTAAGTTGCTTGTTTTCCATAGATGCTATCAAGAAAAATTGATACATTAACAAAAGCAATGGAGGTGGAGACGAGAAAATTGCGTAGAGAGAAAACTGTACTGGAGAAAGAGGTAGTTGCGCTAAAAATGGAGAGAGAACCAGATCTGAAATCAAGGCGATCCAGGGCCATTAGTTAATTACTGGATGCAGCTATGTAAACATTCCAACCTCATCTATATCACTAAATGGCGTGGCTCGTACAGTTATGAGATATATATATATATATATATATATATAGAGGAGGGTACCAATGCACCCTCTTTTGGTGCACCTAACGTGCACCCAAAACTCATATTTTCATTTTCAAAGTTCAAATAGTCGATTCGAACCTTCCAACGTGTTCTTCATATTAAAATGTGCTTGGAGACCAAATTTTATATTTTTTGGAAATTTTTTACTATTTTTTCAGAATTTTTGAAAATCATCACTTTGCTGAATTTCAAATTATTGTTTAGTTTAATCAAAAATTCTGAAAAAATAGTAAAAAATTTCCAAAAAATGTAAAATTTGGTCTCCAAGCACATTTTAATATGAAGAACACGTTGGAAGATTCAAATCGACTATTTAAACTTTGAAAATGAAGATATGAGTTTTGGGTGCACGTTAGGTGCACAAAAAGAGGGTGCAGTGGAACCCTCCTCATATATATATATATATATATAGCACTGTCAGCGAGGTGCACAATTTGGTGTTGTGTATTATTAATATTGTATATTCTTTTGAGAGTACAAAGCTTTAGACAATGTAATAAGAAAACAAAGGAAACTATTAACTCCGTATTGTATAGATCTGTTACTCTTTTAATTTAACTATATATTGATTGATTGAGTTCATTTCATAAAATGCCTTAAATTGTATCTGCACATTATTTTATCTTTGCATCACGAAAGATTATCTTTTCAATCTTCAAAATATGAAGATACAAGGGAAGTGGAGCGCGTCCGATTTGCTTTGTGCTCGTACGTGTTTGATTCGCATGAATATTGAAGTGGTGTGCACGAATCATGAAACAAATTAAATGGTTCCGAGCTGGCTTTGCACATAAAGGGGTGTAGTAGGCTTTGCACTTTTAGAAAAAGCCCGTAAATTTGCAGTTCTTGGATCCCACTGATAAAGGAGAGTTAAATACATCTATCGAGCCGGCTGACGAGGTCGACGAGGTCGACCTCGGCGACGGCAGGTTTTTAAACATTGGGAAAGCAGTTCAGGGAAGTGCAAGGGAGAAATTGATTGATTTTCTCCGGGAAAGCCAGGCAGTGTTTGCATGGACCGCCGCAGACATGCCTAAGATCCCGGGATCTATAGCAGAGCACCGGTTGCACATCAAACTGGGGGCAAAACCTGTGGTACAAAGGAGAAGGAACATGGGAGCCGAGAGGGGTTCGGCGGTCAAGGCAGAAGTGGCCAAGTTATTAGAAGCAGGTTTCATCAGGAACGTAACCTGTCTGGAGTGGTTGGCGAATCCCGTACTCGTTAGAAAGGCAAACGGAGACTGGAGGATGTGCATCGATTATACTGATCTCAACAAGGCGTGTCCCATGGACCCCTTCCCTTTACCTAAGATCGACCAACTGGTGGATTCCACCTCCGGACACACGTTTCTAAGCTTTATAGACGCATTTTCAGGCTATAACCAAATTACCCGGACGACGAAGACAAGACTGCTTTCACAACTCACTCTGGGTTATACTATTACCGGGTGATGCCTTTTGGGCTGAAGAATGCGGGGGCTACCTTCCAAAGAATGGTGAATAAGGTGTTCCACGAGCAGATAGGTCGAAATGTGGAAGCCTACGTAGATGACCTCTTAGTAGAGCATGTCCGACCTGAACCACGTTCAGGATCTGCGCGAGACATTCGCGACGCTTAACCAGGCTGACATGAAACTCAAACCCAAGAAGAGTTTCTTCGGTCTTACGGGAGGAAAGTTCCTCGGGTTTATGGTGTCCATGAGAGGCATAGAGATACACCCCTCCAAGTCGCAGGCCATCCTAGATATGAAACCTCCTCGAAACCTCAAGGAACTTCAGTCGCTTACAGGCCGACTAGCAGCGTTGAACCAATTTATCGCCCGATCTGGCGATGTCTGCTTCCCCTTCTTCAAGGCAATGCGCAAATCTGCCAAATTTGAGTGGACTGAGGAATGTGCGGTGGCTTTTGACAAGGTCAAAGAGTACCTGGCCAGTCCGCCTTGCCTCAGCAGACCCATAGATGGAGACACACTAGTTGTATATCTGGCCACGACCAACCACGCGGTCAGTGCCGCGTTAGTGAGAGAAGAGGGGCGGGAGCAGAAACCCATATACTTTGTATCGCATGTGCTCCGAGATGCCGAGACTCGATACACACAGATAGAGAAGGCGGCCTATGCTCTTATAATCGCGGTAAGAAAACTGAGACCATACTTCCAGTCCCACCCAATCAAAGTGTACACCGGAGTACCCCTGAAGAAGGCCTTCGCGAACTTCGACTCCTCGGGCCGTGTGCTGGCCTAGGCGCTCGAATTAACAGAATTCGACGTCACTTTCCACCCTCAGAATGCCATCAAATCACAAGTATTTGCGGATTTTATCGCAGAGTACTCGGGAGCTACTGAAGAATTGGATGGCAAGTGGACACTTTATGTCGACGGCGCCTCCTCCCTCCAGGGAGCAGGAGCAGGAATAGCGCTCACGGGCCCCCAGGGAGAAACACTCAACTATGCACTCCATTTCCAGTTCCCTGTAACCAACAACACGGCCGAGTACGAGGCCATGATAGCAGGCCTCAAGTTAGCCGCAGGACTGGGAGCTCGACAAGTCCATCTCCACAGTGATTCAGAACTCGCGGTCAGACAAATCAATGAGGAATGCCGTGTACACGATGACCGGTTACGACGATACCGTGAACAGTTCCATTCCCTAAAGGGACAATTTAATAAGGTGGTGATCGAGCATGTGTCCAGGAACCAGAACTGTCAGGCAGATGCCCTCTCCAAACTGGGGGCAGCAGGAAACCTCGACAAGGACCGCCCCGTGATAGTAATGGATATTCCCAAGTCAAGTATCTCGGATGGCGCGAAGGAAGCCTATGTCATTAATGAACCCGGAGATACTTGGTACGCTCCCATGTGGGCATACCTCACCTCGGGGACCTTACCTGAGGACCCACTGGAGTCCAGGAGATTGAAGAAGATTGCCCCTTTATACTCGATATACAACCACCAGTTATACAAAAGAGGATACGCCCGGCCATGGCTTAAGTGCGTCGGAGAAGAAGACGCCGAGAAAATGTTGGAGGAAGTCCATGAGGGACTCTGTGGCAGCCATCAGGGAGCCAAAACTTTAGCAAAAAGAGTCCTGCGCGCAGATACTATTGGCCCACGATGCAGCAAGATGCGATCGATATGGCGCGAAAATGTGAAAGGTGCCAATACCACTGTCGATTATCCAGCGTCCCGGGTTACGACATGATCACGATTTTGGGAGCTTGGCCCTTCGATCTTTGGGGGATTGACATCCTAGGCCCTTTTCCTATGGCTGTCCAACAACATAAATGAATCATAGTGGCAGTGGAATACTTTACGAAATGGGTCGAGGCCGAGGCATTGGCCCACATTACGGCAGATGCTGCCAAAAGTTTTATTTGGCACAATATCGTATGCCGCTTCGGCATCCCGCACGCGCTGATTTCTGACAATGGAACACAGTTTAACGCGGACGTCACCATGTCCTTCCTTGAAAGGCTAGGCATTCGCAGCAACTTTACCTCAGTTAGCCACCCCGCTAGCAACGGCCTAGCCGAAGTCACCAACAGGACCATTCTTGATGGATTAAGAAAGAAGGTGGCCTCCAATAGGAAAATTTGGCCCGACAAACTAGATGAAATCCTTTGGGCATACAGAACTATTCCCCGTGAGGCTACCCAGCAAACACCCTACTCCTTAGTATATGGGATGGAGGCTGTCACACCTCTCGAACTCATTGCACATTCTCTCCGAATGACGGCCTATTCCACAGAAAGTAACCCAGAAGCGCGAACAGTGGAGCTCGAGCTAGTACAAGAACTCAGAGACAAAGCCCGCGTCCGGACCACAGAATACCAGCGAAGGGTGAAACACGCTTTCGATTAACGTGTATCACCCCGGACATTCGAGCAGGGCGACCTAGTGCTAAAAAAGGCCGAGGCTACCGGACAGCATGTTGGTAAGCTTCAACCCAATTAGGAAGGTCCTTTCCGTGTAATTCGCACTTGCGGTAAGGGAGCCTACGAGCTCAAAGGTTCCGATGGACGGATGCTCGCCAGACCATGGAACGTTGTCCATCTCCGAAAATTTTATATATAAAAAAACAAAAAAAGGGGGGAAGGGGAAGAATAGGCTTCACAGCGGACATGTTGTATGCAAAATGTAATTACTGATCTTTCACATTTTTGGGACCAGCATGGGAATGCCCGTGTAAGGTCAAGGGCGTCGGTGCGACATTATAAGCACGACCCGATATCTTGTACTTTTGGATCAACATGGGAATGCCCGTGTGTGGTCGAGGGCGTCTGTGCGATATTATAAGCACGGCCTCGGTGTTTGCGATGTCTGACTAACAAATTCGGGACCCGACGACACAAAATTGCCGTCGGGATCACCTCACAAACAACTGATTATCACAAGGATAAACGAAAGCCTACGGGCAACGAATGCCTTGATAATAGAATAAAATAATTGCGTTAAGAGGATAAACGAAAGCCTATGGGCAACGAACGCCTCCGCAATAAAACAACAACATTTCTTGTAATAAAGGGATAAACGAAAGCCTACGGGCAACAAATGCTTTGTCTAATGTTCGCACAAAAGTGTATCACAAAGTTTCACTACAGCAAGCTGTAGCTTTTAAACCTTGATTTAACTTCCGACTAGACTGCAAGTGCACAATCCTATCGTATAGTTTAGTCAGGTATCGATGCACATGACGGTTCAAAATTAAATCTGGAACTCTACTTAAATCAATTAGGTACTAGAAGTTGGAAAAGGTTGATTTGGTTTGTTTAATTTCCTAAATTCAATAACAGCAATGATTAAAATGACAGAAAGTAAAGTTTGGTTTTTATCAGATAAAGAAAATCGTTTCCAGGGTTTTCGATTTCATCTTCAACTCTGTCTCTCGGTACCACACACGACCCGCGTACTTTCATACGCAACCCGCATGGAACACGCTACCCGCGTACTCTCATACGCGGTCCGCGTGGACCTCGAGTGAACGCAGCAGCTGTCTGTTTCTGCATTGTTCTTTGGTGTAAGGATTCATTGACCGAACCTAATGTTCCTAAACCTCAACTCTCGTTTGTTGGCTTAATAAACTTGGTATCAGAAATGCAATTTCACCTTCTTAGGTTTTTAATCTAAGTTAATTGTCCGGTTTACTAAAGGTAACCACTACCTCTCAAATTCATTGTCGGACCCTTTTCGTATCATCAAACGGCTTATCTTTGTATATCATATCGGCCAAATTTCTGTCTCGGAAACACTCCCGATACTTGAGCATCATAGATTCTTGCAAAACAATCTCCCCAACGCCTGACACCTTTATCTCCCACAAGATACCTACTATTGACTGCATGGGACCCGCCTTCTTTATGGCAATAGTCACCATTCATAACTATAAATACTGGGCTCACCGTGTGTAAAAATGACAATCACTTTACCACTCTTCGCCTATTCCTATGCGATGCCTTTTAAACGTGTGGCTTCTAAAACTAAAAAGCCTCTCGACCGCGGTCAAAGTAGCCAACAACATTCTCCCCCCAACCTCGGTCGCTCCTATAACCCGCAACAAGTCCTCTCTGCTGCAGAGAGATGGGCCTTACTCCAACACTTCACCGAGGACAATTTAGAGTGGATGCTCAATAATGAGTCCCTTCGAATACGCGATCTTCTCAATCTTAAACTCGCGGCAATACCCTCATTCACTGCGAAGGATGAGAATAACATTGAGCTTTACGAGCCTAAATTGCGTTGGTGTGTAATCTGCCGGGAACAGGGGGCTAAGCACGAGATGGTGAAATGCCGGAGGTGCTATGAGTGGAGTTGTTTTCTTCACTATGACATCCAAGGTCGCTCGGATCCTCGCCGCAGGTTTTGGAAATGTCCCGGGTGTTTATCGTGCAATCCCGGAGGACCGACCTTGCATACCGCTACTCCGGAAGAACTCACGGAGGATAATCTTTTTGAAGACTCCGGTAACGAGCTCGTCTAGTTGCTCTTCGAGAAACGACATCACACCCGTCTTTTTGCTAACCACTGCGCACAAAAACTTGTTATATTCAGTCCGATTAGGCTTTATATGATCCCGATATTATATTAAATTTAGGCTTTTCATGCTTTCAAGTTATTAATGAATACTTTTTCTTCTGTGCTACTTTCTTTTCCCTATCCCCTCTGTCGACTAACTCGGGAGCCATCTCCCTTCAACCTAAAATAAAAAAAAAAAAAAAAAATTGGTAGAGCACAAGGCTCTCAACCTTGTGGGACGACAAGTTACGATCTTACCGGACAAACGGTAACACAGGTTACAACTACTCTAAGAATGCATGAACCCCGAGACCAACCCGGGGACTGTTAGCAACTCAAATTATGGAACGTAGCGACAGAGCAAAACCTGTCCAGACCATATGTAACTAGTAAGAAGCACGACGCGAAATCGCACAACGAAAACATCAAAATGACCAAAACACGAACACTGGAAACCCCGAGGGCTAACTCGGAGGCTGGTAACAAGTAAAAACCCTGGGATCAACTCGGGGGCCAACACTCGAATATTGAAACAAACTCAGAAGCCGAGACAATCGAAGCGAACTTGCATAAACAAAAATAGGACCAAAGTCGCCTACCACACCGGAGTCAAAACCTGAAAGCATCATACCGATGCATTTCAGCTTCGGGGACTAATGATAGGTCCATATATCAATGGCCCTTAAAGAGCCCAGGCTGGCCCAATAAAGCACTCCCAGATTCAAATCCGCAAGAGGCCGGCCCAAACGAAACAGAATAAGCCCCCCAAAACAGGCCACGGCCCAAAAAACAGATCGGGACTCGGACCCCCTCCCGGGGCCAGCCCGAGACCAAAAAACAACCTGAGATTCGGACCCCCTCCCGGGGCCAGCCCGAGGTTAAGGACGGCCTGGGACTCGGACTTCTTTCCGGGGCCAGCCTGAGGCCAAGCACAGGCCGAGATTCGGACCCTCTCCCAGGGCCAGCTCGGGACCAAACTAAACAAGGCTCGAAGCCTAACACGCCGAACAGCCAAAGAAGGTCGACACACGGCCTCGCTGTTCGGTTTAAGACAGATCATGCGAATACTATCGCCTATTATGCGGACGCCCTCAACAGTTATGCGGACCTTCGTCATTAATGCTGACAAGACCCCGCTACAGTAGGGCGTCCCCTATTTAAGGCAGAGAATTCTCCAGAAAAAGGGATCGCATTTATTACAAACGGAGGAGGTATTAAAAAGGGTTAGAGCGTTAATACCCCTCCGACACCCCGCGTGTCCACTGTCTCGGCCCGTTTCACTCAAACCGGGACGAGCTGCGCCTTTAGTACCCAACTCCCACACGGCCTGCTCCCCAGGGACAGGACGCACCTGCAGCTTACTGGACCGAGTTCAAGTACGGCCCGGCCCTCTTGGGAAGGGACGTATCAGGGCTGAAGTAGCGGCTCAGTCGCGGGTGCCTTCTCCTCTTCGGTGACGAAAGAGCGAGTGGTCTCCCGTCTAGGTACAATAAGTATACCTTCCGTTTTTAGTTTGATGTTTGTGTGTCGTTTTGTGTTACTTTCTGCCTCTTTCTATTTTATTCTTTTTTTTTTCTGTTTAGAGGTGATTGTCCTGGACTGGTTGATTTAGTTTCTAGTCTGATTTGATTCAGTGCCTTTTCAGTTGATGGGTAACTGTCCTGGTCTGATCGATTCAGTTTCCGGTCTGATTTGGATTCAGTGCCTTCTTGGCTATGATATGCGTATAGAGGAAATCACCACTAGGCTCCTATCACTCTAATCAAGGAAGGATCATCAAATTTGCGTCCACATGATCCACATACCTGTGTGTTTTTAGTTTTATTTAGCTGTATGTTTTCAGAGACACTCGTTATCTAATCTTATGTAACAGCTAGGAAATCACCACTAGGCTCCTATCACTCTAATCAATTGTTTGTGGGTTTTCAATTAAAAAAACTTAAATAATTTTTTTTTTCTGTTCTAAGTTCTAAACCTCTGACAGAATATTATTTAGAGAATTTAATATTGGCTCTCAAACGGAGGCGGAACCATAATAATTTGCAAGGTGGAACAAAAATTTTGAGTGAGACATAATTTCGTAATTATTTTGAATATTAAGTATAATTTTATATTTTTTTCTAAGAAAAACATAAAAATATAAGCTTATTTTGGAGAAAAAATTCAGGGGTACTCACATTTTTATAATTTCTTGTAGCTCAAGTATATTTTTATATTTTTTTTGGAGAAAACATAAAAATAGAAATATATTCGTAAAATTTATTATAGCCGGCCCCGACTCCACTTAGCTCCACCACTGCTCTCAAATAAACTTTCAGATCAGACCTTCGGACATCAAAGCTATATATTAGTAAATGTGAAAGCTGCTGATATCCCATTGCCGATACGATTTGCGTCTAGTAATTCTTCTGTTAATAAAAATGCACTCTGTATGTTATGTATGTTAGGTGCCAACTCTCATTGCGTGTAAATCTTACTAGGCAAATCTAAGTGTATGCAGAAGTGCTAAGCTATCCCTATGATTTTAATTTTTTTAATTATATATATAAAAATGAGGAGGGTTCAAATGCTCCATTGCTTCATGCCCCAATCGTACCCCAACATCTTTATCTTTAATTTCAAAGTTCAAACAGACGATCCGAACCGCTCAACATGATATTCACGTTAAAATATGCTTAGAGATCAAATTTTATAATTGTTGGAACTTTTTTATTATTTTTTAAAATTGGTACAAAATCACTGTTTTTCACGAAATTGTGGACCATCTAAAAACAATGATTTTGTACATATCTTAAAAATAGTAAAAAATTTCCAAAAAATATAAAATTTGGTCTCCAATCATATTTTAACGTGGATATTATGTTGAACAGTTTAGATCGTCTGTTTGAACTTTGAAATTAAAAATAAAGATATTGGGGTACAATTGAGGCATGAAGCAATGGGGGCATTTGAGCCCTCCTCTATAAAAATTAATTTAATTTTTGGAAGTTTTTATATAATTTAGCTTCCTCATAAATTGACAAATTTGTGTTTATGTCTAGTGGTTAGAATTCTATTTTGTTTTCGTAAGATCTCATGGGTTAAATTCCCACTAACCATACTCTTTTTGTCTTTTACATATTATACATTTTAAAAATTAGTCATCTCTATCCAAATTTTCTAGTTCCGCTCCTGAATCTTACATGATTGATACTTATCAAAAGCAGGATTTAAATAGCTTCTCTGAAATTTATCATCAAATTTTGTGTGCCTAGTGCTCTCTCTTTTTTGTATTTTTGTGCATGTTTTTTTTGTAAACTTGGTTTCAACACGGTTAGCCTTTTTTTTTTTTTTTTGGCATGTGATGGACTTTGAATAAAAACCAAAGAAGTCAACTTTGGTATTGCCTATTTACTTTGGCAGGCGCCAAATAAGGAAAAACATGTATTGAGGTTGAAAACAAATATACGTTGTATCGTGTTTGTTTTTGAATTGCAATGTTTTTCATGTAAAGGTCTGTTTGTCTGTTTGATACATAGCGAGGAAATAGAAAAATGAAATAATTTTCGTCTGTTTGGTTCTAACCTGGAAAGCAGGGGATATCAATCGTTAACAGAGAGGGGATTTGTTTTGCAACGTTGTGTTGGCCTCATCATTGTGTGCTCTTTTCTGTCATTTGCTCTTCTTATCGGCAATTTGCCAGATTATAGCTACATTACTGTCTGTTAATTAAGACCTTTCACACCTAGTTTTTATATTATCGTTATAAGTTTTCATGGAACAAAGAGGAAATAGAATTGAAACTTATAATCCCCTTCTCTGTGTTCCCTTTGATATATCTCACTCATAGAAAAACAAAGAGGAGAGGAGGGTGTAAAGGCGCAACATTTTAACTAACGAGGGCACAATGACCGAGGCAACAAGGGCGAATTCATGGCGATTTCAACCACCACCACCGAAATTCAAATCTCCAACTACAGGCGAAGGGCAACTTAATGGAGGATGGCAGCAGGTGATATCGAAAAGGCACAGGAAATTAAGGGAAAAGACATCTCAACAACACACTAGAGGCTTCTCTACAAAGGTACACCCAGAATTTAACAGGGCCATTCAAGAACGTAGGTGCTTCCGTTGTCTAGCCACAGGACACCAGAGAGTTCAATGCAGAGAACCACCAAAGTGCTTCAAGTGCCATAAATTCGGCCACTACTCCTCCAGTTGCAAGCCACCTATAAAAGCTCCCGTTGTTAACACAAAACAGCACCAACCCAAAACAGAGCACCAAAGAACACCTAAATTCCAAACATACGCCAACGCTGTCACTGGAAAGCCAACAATGGAGCTGATTGAGGAGTTCTGGGATCAGAGGCCAGAGGAAGAAGATGTATATCTCACCTCGGGTCATATCCTAAACCCCAACAATGAGTTCCTGTTTTCTGCTGCATACGTTTCCATTACCAGGGGACAGCCAAGCGCGGGTCTCCCATGGGCACTCAAAGAAAAACTGGTTCAAACACATGGCGGACATATTGAGCAATACAAGGTATTCAAGGTCGACGAAACCGGATACTTGTTGGTCTGTGTCAATGAACAGACCTTGACAGCCGTGGTCCAACACGGCCCGTATGACCTACCGACGGGAGTGACCGTTACTCTCGCCAAATGGACCCGCACGGGGGGTCTCTCCTTCACACCCAACGCATACGAAGCTTGGATAAAACTTATCGGGCTGCCGTATCAGCTGTGGAACGACGACGAACTCCGTAGGGTCGTTGCAAGAATTGGCAAAATGCGGTATACCATGCCATACGGCCTCCACTCGGGCCAATTTGAGCACATCACAATGCAGATCGATACCAAACATCCTAGTCATATTCCGAGATTCCTGAGGGTGCGAATAGGAGACTTCTCAAAGAAAGTCAGAGTCCAGTTGTTGGGGTGGAGAGTCGGGCACGACGGCTACTTCCCACCCCCGGTGCCGCCGCATCAGACCCGGCCATCAAGGGTGAGATACATCCCGTACCAACAAAATCATCGCAGCAGACCATCTCCTCCCACAGATATTTTGGACGAATCCAAGAACAGCAACGGCTCTGGTGAGGGAATATCACAATGGGCAGTGGGTATAAGAGCAAAAATCCCACCAAAGGTCAAAACCAGGAGAACAAGGGAACTCAAAGGTACAACAGTGGTTAAGGTCCGAACCAAATCCAAGCTCATTTGGAAGTCCAAAACCCAAGCAAACAAGGCAGTAGAGAAGCAGAGGAGATGGGTTAGAAAGACAAAACTGACATCTGGGGCCACACCAAGTGGATCTGCTATGGCAGGATCTCAAGTGGCAACTTCTACAGTAGCAACTGCACATGCAACACCAAAGGCAAATAGAATTCAAATTTCTCTAGGACCTAAAGAGCTAGGGGAAGTACTGGTGGTATGGGGCAAGGAATTAATTTCCAGAGTTGTACACCAACCGTACAAAGAGCTATCACGTCTCAGGGACTTCTTAAATATTAACTGCCTAGGTACCTATACACACTGGTTTAGAGCTCTGCAGGGGGCGACAATTAGTTTGAGGCAGGGAATAAAGGGATATGATGTGAGCATTAAAGGTGCACCAGAGACACAGCTGTCTCAGCTCAACCAGCAGTTTCTTCCTTCTGGGCTGAAAAAATTGCTTACTGGGCCCTCTGAAAATCTCTCTCTTGGGCCGAAACACTTAACTGCTCCTACTGAGCTTCCATTCGGGGCTGTGACTAGGCCCTCTAAGGCTGCAACACTACAAATCAACCAACCCCCACTAGGGACTGCAGCTGGACTTCACAAAGGACCGGACCCCCTAAAGTTCGGTGATACAACCGGGCTTCAACAAGTAACGGACCCTCTAACCGGGTTCAAAGCTGCAGTTGGGTCTCAACATGGGACGGAAACTCTAAATGGGTTTGAGGATGCAACCGACCTTCATCAAGGACAGGGCCCCCTTAACGGGTTCCGATTTGAATTGTCACAGCAAACAATTCCAACCGAGACACAGCAAACGCTCTCAACTGAGACTGCAGCTCCTTCTCCTCAAACCGAGACTCACCAACAGGGACTGGGGACCACCGAGCCTGGAGAGAGGGAAGACTTCGGATCACCTGGGTTTGTCATCAGCACAATGATTGGATTGGGGAGCAAGTCACCTCCTGAGGTAGAGCAAGTAAGGCGCAGCCCCAGACTTTCAAAGAAGAACACGGGGCCATATGTCGCCGCTGTCGATAAGGCCCGCCGGCTCAAAGAAAATCAGGCAATCACCACACCGAGCAAAGCAAGCCAACTAAGGAAACAGTTCAATCCAACAGACCTTACCTACTTGCAAACTCTGGACCCGTTGTCTATTACCCAAGCGGAAATCGTGGTAAACACCGCGGGTATTGAAATTGATGAGAAATTAGAGGAGAAATTGGCAGCGCTGGTCGATCTGGACTTAGCGGCTCAGAGCCAAGGCAGCAACTGAAGAAGGGAAGAAAGTATCCAGAGTCACATTTTGGTTCCATGATTAGTGACTCCTTGCATTGGGCGGGAATCAGACCCGCACATACCACCTTAGTAACTATAAATGCTTTCTTTCTGTTAGGAATGGTAGTTCGAAATATTAGATCAGTAGATAATCAGTGCTGTAACATGGGTCCCTTTGCTAGCTGGAGACAGTGCCAGCATAGTAGAATGGGGAATTTATTTCTTAATCCTGTGTTACGGCAGATGTATTTTGTGAACTTGCAGAAGGCAAGGTGTAAGGTATCCGATGTTAAGGGAATGAAATCAAGCTTTTCTTTTTATCATGCTGCTCATGTGCTCTCTGTTAGGTGTTCAATAGCTTATGCTTTTTATCATGCTGCTCATGTGCTCTCTGTTTGGTGTTCAATAGCTTATGCTTTTTATGAATTGGAGTTTCTATATATTCAGAAAAGGCCCTACCTGATGAGTTCTCAAAATTCAGCCAAGTATTTCGGCCTTGTATATGAGCACTACCATAACAAATGAATTATAAACCATCTTATAAATTCATTTCTTGGAATGTGAGAGGAGCAAACGAAAGAGAAAAACGCTTGGCGATTAGACAAACCATTATCTTGGAGAAGCCAGATATAGTATGTATGCAAGAAACAAAAATTGCAGACATGGCTAGCAAAGGAACTATGCGGAAGAAAGTTAGACCATTTTGCCACTCGAGATGCAGAGGGCACTCGGGGTGGAATCCTCATTGCATGGTCCAACAAAAAATTTTCGCTTATCACCACCACTATAAGAACTTTCTCACTATCTCTACTATTCAAAAATTGTGAAGATTCCTCCACCTTCCTATTTACGGGGGTCTATGGCCCCTTTATAAGACCAAACAGAAGAAGCTTCTTTCAAGAGCTAACAAGCCTCAAACCTCCTAACAATACCCCGTGGATAATTAGTGGGGATTTCAATGTCACCATGAGACAGGAGGAAAGAAACAACCCCAATTCCGATTGGAGAGGAACAATCTCATTTGCGAGATTAGTATCTGATTTGGATCTATTAAACATTACTTTACAAGGAAGGAAATTTACTTGGTCCAACGGCCAAAATAACCCATCAATGGCTCAGCTGGACAGATTTTTAATTTCAGCCGATTGGAATAACAAATTTCCAAACTCACAACAGTGGTCACTACCCAATACCTCTTTCGACCACTGTCCTGTTCTCTACACGGCACAAACACAATTTCGAAAAACCAATCTGTTCAAATTTGAGAACTGTTGGCTCAAATTCCAAAAGTTGGATGAATTAGTAGCACAGCAGTGGGACCGAATGGGAGTGGCAAATACACCATTGCAACTCCAGTCCAAGCTTAAAGAGCTACAAAAATCAATCAAAAATTGGGCAGCAGAGAGGGTGGGTTCCATTAAATCACAAATTAAAGTGTGTAGAGATTTCCTTGGCTGGATAGACAAAGTAAAAGAAATAAGAGCTGCTACTCATTTGGAGAAGTTTATAACTTGTCAAATCAAGAAGAGATATACGGACCTATCAATTTTAGAGGAAGATATTTGGAGGCAGCGAGCTAAGCTAAGGTGGGAACTACAAGGCGATAAAAACACAAGGTATTTTCACACAATAGCTTCGAGTTGTAAGCGAAATAATTCCATATCACAAATTGAATGGAATGGCCAGCAGTACTCCGATCAGCGTGCCAAAGCGGATGCTTTCTTCCAATTTTACAAAGAACTCATGGGCAAAGCATCACAACCAACTCCAGACATCTGTTGGCAAAATCTGTACAGCCAAGGCCGAACTGACCTCCAAGCATTACAAAACCCGATCACAATTCAAGAGATACAACAGGTAATTCAAGCATGGCCGAAAAATAAGAGTCCCGGCCCGGATGGGTTTACGGGTGAATTCTACAAAAAATACCAAAGCATCCTGATTCGAGACATACATGCCGTAATTTCGCATATCACATAAACAGGAGCCTCCCTCCACCCTCTAAACACCTCCCACATCATTCTTATCCCAAAAAAATCAGCATCCCTACATCCACGAGACTATTGACCTATTAGCCTAATCCACGGGATACAAAGAATTTTTTCCAAAATCCTTGCGAATAGAGTACAACACCACATACCCCACCTAGTGCATGAAGCACAAACAGGTTTTATCAAAAATAGGCAAATAGCGGAAGGTTTTATATATGCTCAACAGGCACTTCACCATTCTCAGAAACATAACATCCCACTAGCAATCTTCAAGGCAGATGTGCATAAGGCGTTCGATACCATAAGTTGGGAATTCTTGCTCAAGGTACTTGCTAACATTGGATTCCCGCAAAAATGGTTAATTTGGATTGAGAAATCTGTTCTCAACGGCACCTCACAAATACTAATAAATGGGTTATTGGGCAAGAAATTAACACTCAAACACGGTGTGAGGCAAGGTGACCCGTTATCGCCCTTCTTATTTATAATAGCAATGGACTTTATAAATAAATGGGTATCAAAGTTGAAAGCAACAGGAGCAATTCGGATGCCTTTCGCTGACATGTCCCCGTGTCTACTATATGCGGATGACACCCTCTTCTTCCTAAAACCAGAAATCCGACAGGTTCAGATTCTGAAAATTGTACTAATAGCCTTTGAAATAATCTAGGGGTTAGCGGTAAATTTAGACAAATCTGAACTAGTTACAGTCAGGACGTCTCAACAAATGGGATAAGAACTGGCGTTGGCAATGGGATGCAAGTTCGGCCAATTCCCATTGACTTACTTGGGTCTGCCGCTCTCAAACAAAAAACTCAGTAAAACAGCCTACTTACCCCTCATACAACGATTCAGCACCAGATTAGAAGGGTGGGCAGCGGTAAACCTATCGATAGCGGGAAGACTCACATTACTAAATGCCGTTCTCTCTGCATTACCTACATACTATATGACAAGTTTCAAACTACCGGCTTGGGTTATCGAGAAAATTGATAGAATTAGAAGACATTTCCTTTGGCATGGTGTCTCACATCAGAAAAAAGGATTCCATTTGGTAAAATGGGAAACCGTTTGTAAACCAAAAATAGTGGGAGGCATGGGAGTTATGGATCTAACCGAATTCAATAATGCCTTATTAGCTAAATGGTATTGGCAATGGATCAATCCGGAACCACGACTATGGAAAACAATCTTTCACCAAACCAACACCATCCTATGGCCAACTCCGAAATCACACTTCTTCTCAAAAACCCTACAAGACACTTACAAATTCATGGATGCATCAATCATAAGAATAGTTGGGAAGGGCGACACAATTCTAATTTGGTGGCACGATTGGGGTGCAGGAGTGCTAAAAAATGAATTCCCAATACTATTCACATTTGTGTTAGAGGAAAAGATATCAGTACAGCAAGCTTTTACTACAGGGAACATTAGGCAACTATTTCGAAGTACATTATCCTTAGAGGCGATAGAACAGCTCACTCACTTGCACGAAACTTTGAGGCAACAGCCAATATCTCTTACCACTAACCCGGACCAAGCAAAATGGAGATGGTCAACTTCGACAAAATTTACTGTCAACTCCTATTATCGATTCATCAAGCACAGACCAACCTTCGAATATCCAATAAGCAAGGTCTGGAAAATTCAAGCACCTCCTAGGATGCAAGTATTTACATGGTTAATGTTGATGAATAAAATACTAACAATAGACAACCTTAACAAGCGAGGGATGAATATTGTTAACCGATGTACCATGTGCAAGGACCAATTGGAGTCTGTACCACACTTGTTTGATCATTGTCGGATAACAAAGGAGATATACCGTCTGGAGTCCCAAAACTTGTATTCTGCAATAAAACATAAAGAAGGGTGACAGTAGCCTTTTTCTCTAATAAATCAAACATAAGTGTGAGAAAATATGTAAAACCTAAGCCAAAACCCTACGTAAATCATCGTTATTTTGACTCTGATCACTCAACAAGGAAGAAAGGTCACTACTTCTAATTGCCCAATTTGTGGTCTGGCGCGAACGATGCTCAAGGACCTTCACTGACAACTCAACCGAGGTGGACCAGCTGGTGCAGCAGATTAGGGACCAGTGGACAGCCACTATGAAGACAGGAAGGCAATCATCAACATAGGCCTTTACTTATACCACTGCACCGGTATCACTCTACTGGTACCGTACCGGTACTACTATGCTGGCTGCATCTAGGAAATAGCATATTTTACACTTTCTTCATTTCAAATTTATTTTCCTTATTTTCCTTATTTCAGAAGCTCAACCATATTGAGCTCTTGTATTTTATCTAAATCGGGATATACATCTCGTGTAAACCTAATCCGTTTAATCAAATGAGGGCATGACCCTTATTTTTTCTCAAAAAAAGAAAAACAAAGAGGAAAAGTAAGCCTCAATTAATAAAGAAAACCAAAGGAGAAAAATATCTCCAGTACACACTTAATTAGTTGATGCCATTTCCAATCCTAAATTTCATTTAAATAAATAAAAAACCTTATGAATTTTATACGCTCATATGAATTTTCTATTTGCTACAATCTTAAGAATTTTATATTCTCATATTCATAAAAAGTTTTGTATCACGAGAATCTAGGGCTTTTGTCCATGGTGGCTAAGTGATGCTCTTAAACACACGAATTGGTACTTTGTTATTTTTGTTAGGACTAAATATATAAATAAATAACAAATATTAAACAAACATAGAGCTGCTCACTTCCCGAATAGTCAATAAGCAATATTATTGACTGGATAAGTCATGTCTTTAGAAAAAAGTTAATGATTTTAAACATCTATTAATTATTTTATTGATAATAAAAAAAATATATTTACAACATGTTAAATAATTTTCGTTTCTATTTTAGGTCTAATCTTCTATTCTCTTCAATTCCTCTAAACTATCGATATTCTTCTATTCTACGTATATACACTCTTTATTCTTCTAATTATTATATTTTCTTATTTTCCATCTCTCTATACAAATTTTGTGGAGCTCTTCTGAATTTGCTCATCCTTCGTCGTGCAACCGACACATGCACTCAAGCGACTGGAGCCAAGTCTGATCAAGAATAGAGCTCCGACGCCTCGCATCGACTATGTTCCCTTCCCTCTCCCTCCTTACCGCTCGAGGAGGTAGAGACGAGGGAGAGGGGGGGAGTTGTTGTGTAGGGTTGAGGTCGAAAAGGGTTAGGGGGGCCGCTGGGGGGGGGGGGGGTGTTGTGGTAGATCTAGTGTTTCAGGGGGTTTTGTTTTTCATATTTTTTAATCGCCTGGGAGAAAGATAAGTCATGTCGCTCTCATCTTTATTCTTATATCCACTAATCAGCCAAGTCTCTTCTCAATTTTGTCCACATATTTTTTATCCAATTACAATAACTCACATCAGTTTCTTTATCTCTTCTTCTCTCACAAAGTCATTACTAAATTCTCTTTTATTTATTTTTCAATAGATTGTGGATCCATTACTCTGTATATTAAAATGAGGATGTTTCTTTTCTTTTAATTATTCTTATTCTACTTAAGGAGAAAAAATGCGTATAAATTTAAATTAAAAGTGTATCTCCAAGCTTTTGTTGATTGCAATGCAACCAGGTAGATTTATAATTCACTTTTCCAAAAAGAAAGAAAAAATGTTACAAGATTGAACAAGAAATATATATTATTTTTTTACAAAAAAAATAACCAACAAGAAATAACAAAAGTTTTGATAGGTACCTGAGCAAATATCATGTTACCTCTGTGTGTTTTTCCACGTAAACAGCTTAAATTTTTCACCTTTAATTAAGCTGGAATAAACGTTCCAGAATCCTTTGGGAAAATTTAACATAGTAGCTCTAACGGAAAACCTTCCTTGACAGTTTATTGTTGTCTTACAACACAAATTTAATAGTTACTAGTTTTCTTTTGACGCTTCGAAACTAAAATACTTCACCATTATCCTCTCGGGGATTGGCAACCCCAAAAGAAAATCCTTTGAAAGTAAAAGTTTACTGGGACCAATTAAAAATAAATCACCAAATAATAACAATAAAGAGGCTATGCTGTCGCGTTGCATAATTTATATATTGGCACAATACATTAATTGATGAAAACAACATTGACATTATGATCGTGGCAATTATTAACCATGTATTACACCCTCAAGGGAAATCTTATTTGCAGGAGATATACTAATTAAATCCCACATGAGCTGCCATGAGGGACACTCCCGATGTAAGTAGACTTGCTGAGTTACCACTTACGAGTACCTCTTCCGTGCAGCGGTCTCCCTCTGTGCGTTAAAATAAACAGCGGCAACAGGTTGGCCGAGGTCATTGTCATTGGCAAACTGGCGGGTGTTAAAGTGCACCCGAGACAAAGGCGGGCCCACTGACTTTTGATTCTTCTGCTTGAATAGCACAAAAACGAACCTGTGTATGCCTATGCTTGGTTTCGGGCTTTCATAGCTTATTAACACCTTTCCTGCTTTAACAGTTTATATATAGAACAGTTAAAAGGGTGTCTTCTGTTAATAAGTTGATCAGTACTAATTAAATCTAAGAATATAGAAAATGTGCAGAAAAAGGATCAGCAGTTGTAAATAGTGAGTAAAGAAAGTGGAGAGTGGGACCCACCAAAGTCGGCATTAGTGGTGCCTGGAATGTCAGTCACAATCCTGTGACAAGGACAAGGTTACAATAGTTAGCCACATTGTATTGCACTTAAATACCACTATCTATTCTATTATGAACACATTTCCATTTATACATATACATTGACAGTTCTTCTGCTTGTGAAAATTGTTATATCTAATATACTAGTGGATATTGGCACGAGATGCACGTGCATGCATATTCTATTACCTTTTATCCAAAATAACTCTTTACTATGATACCATTTTTTTGTAGAAAAAGAAAAGAAACATTAATTTAGTTGTGTAAAGTTTTGTTTACCAATGGAGATGCTCCCTCAGATATGGGTCACTAGGACCTGGTACATGTTAAGACAGGTCATTAGCGTGTCCTGTGGGCCAGGGAATCTGGGGTAGAAGATTTAGTGCATAAATTATATTTTCCTTACTTTGTTAGTTGATTTGTTTCCTAGTTGTTTGTATAGAAAGAAATATTGTTAGAATAGAAAGAATGGAAAAAAGGAATGAGATTTGTATCCAGCTAGAGAGGCGCAGGGGCTGGTTGATAAATATTAGCTCTTGTTCTCTCTGTAGAGACATGTAAGAATATATCAAAAAAGAAATAAAAAACTGGGAGGGTTGGTGGGAGTGTTGTGTTCAATTTACAATTTGAATTATAACTTTGTACATGGTATCAGAGCCTCTCAGATCTTAGAACCTGTTGATTACTTGTAAGGAGTAATGGCGGGTGAAGAAACAGAGAAAAGCAAAGACCTCGGAGGGGATATGACCCTCCTCCAGGCGCTGAAGGAACTCCTTCAAACCCAGAAGAACTCGACTATACCGGTTGAAGTACCTATGAATTCGATCAATGTTAAGCTTGATGGTGCGAACTATGGGCTGTGGCTCTCTATGATGGAGACCCATCTCGCAGGCAAGGGAAAACTTGGCTTCGTGAAGGGAGATAAATCAGCACCACTAACTACCGATACGAGTTACGAACAATGGAAGATGCAAGACTCTATGGTGAAAGGTTTAATCCTCAACTCTCTTGATCCCAGTTTGATAGGGAACTTTCATCGTTATTCTACCGCAAGGGAGGTGTGGGATGCATTGGCTACCACCTTCTTTGACGGTTGTGATTCATCTCAGATTTATGACCTCCAACAGAAAGTTAACCAATCGAAACAATCAGGTGGTTCTCTAGGAAACTATTATAATGAGTTGCAGGGTTTATGGAAAGAAATTGACTTTCGACGGCCCAATCCAATGGTGTGTGGTGTAGACATCGAGAGGCATAATTCATGGGTGCAACAAGATCGAGTTTACAATCCTAGCCGGATTAGATGACCGTCTCGATAGCACACGAGCAGACGTGATTCAGACCGTCCCCCTTCCCACCGTGGAGCAAGCGTATGCTAGGATTCGAAGAGAAGAGATGAGACAGAAAGTGATGCGTGGGCAAGGCAATAATATCTCCAATTCCGCTGTTATGATTTCAAAGGGGATTAAACCTCATGAGGTATCACTTTCTCTATCTAGAACAGATTCTAAGCAGGGAAAAAAGGGAGAAGTGGGATGCTCCCACTGTCACAATCCTAAGCATACCAAAGATACATGCTTCAAACTCCATGGATACCAGAATTGGTGGGTGGAATTGAAAGAAAGAAAAGCGAACAGCAGTAGGAAGGGACCGGCAGGGTATGCCCACCAAACTGGGGCGATCTCAGCTGGTTTTACGGGGCAGCAGCAGCAGAAGAACCCAGCTGAATTTCAGCTAGATTTCTGTCAGCCAGAATTCAGCAGCAGCAGCTGCAATGACTCTGCCCTCACCTGGCCGTGCCTCTCTGACTCTTGCGACTCATCTGGAAGGTACAAATAATCCATATAGAGATGAAGGTAAGGCTCATTGTACTCTTCAGATTTCAAATTTTAATAAGTGGGTAATAGATTCGGGTGCTACCGATCATATGACATATTCTGGGAAAGACTTAGGGCAAATTAGAGAACCTAGACGAAAAGAAATCTTGAATGCAAACGGGGTGTCTTCTCCAGTCATTGGGACGGGAGATGTAAAATTAACTCAATCATTGTGCTTGAAGAATACTTTACTTGTTCCATCTCTGTCTACTAAATTGATCTCGGTAGGACAATTGGCCGAAGATTTGAACTGTGTAGTTCTAATGTACCTGAAATTTTGTATTTTTCAGGACATCCTCACGAAGGAGATACTTGGGCGTGGTATTAAACGTGATGGACTGTATCATTTAGAAGATTTCAGCATGGGAATTGCATGTGTGGCACACGTGGGTACTCGAGAAAAGGATATTTGGTTATGGCATAAAAGGTTAGGGCATCCGTCTATCGGGTATATGAGAAAAATGTTCCCTTCCTTGTTTTCGGGTTTAACTAATTTTGAGATCAATTGTGAAACATGTATTAAGGCCAAGAGCCATAGAACTTCATACCCTGGTATTTTATATAAGAATAATGAACTGTTTGATCTAGTACACTCTGATGTGTGGGGTCCATCCCCGGTTAATTCGGTAATTGGCAGTAGATGGTTTCTTCTTTTTTCTGATGATAGCACTAGAATGACGTGGTTGTATCTTTTGAAAACTAAAGTTGAAGTTGCTAAGTGTTTTCTAGATTTTTCAAACCTAATCCAAAGACAATACGGAAGGAAAATTAAGATTCTTAGAAGTGATAATAGTGGTGAATTTGTTAATAATTTGTTGGGACAATTTAGTGGTATTATACATGAAACATCTTGTGTTGGGACTCCTCAACAGAACGGAATTGCAGAAAGGAAGAATCGACATATTCTGGAAATTGCTAGGTCACTTTTATTTGAGAATAATGTGCCACAGATTTTTTGGGATTATGCAATATCTACTGCGGTTTATCTTATGAATCGCATGCCATCCAGTACCCTAAAATTCCAAACACCATTAGAAAAATTGTCGTCATATCTTAACATTCCCTCTATATTGAATTTGGCACCGAAAATATTCGGGTGTGTAGCATATGTGCATGTTCCAAAGGGGAAGAGAACGAAGCTAGAACCTTGTGCAATTAAGTGTATTTTCTTAGGGTATGGAACCAACCAGAAAGGGTATAAATGTTACCACCCGGAATCGAAAAAAATATATGTAACAATGGATGTTACGTTCTTAGAAGGAGAGTCCTATTTTCCAAAACAACCACAAGAATTTCCTTTTCAGGGAGGAACGAATGATGAATCAAATGAAAAGGAAATCTAGTGGGAGAATGGTTTCCAAACCGAACCAGAAACTCTAGACCAAACGCACACCCAGCAGCAGCCAACCCAGCAACAGCGAACTTCAGAACAGCAGACAACCTCACCAGTTCGGTTAGACCAAACTGAACCTGTTGTTAGCCCAATGTCACCAGCTCGTGACAGCAGCAGCCCAGTTCGGTCAGACCAAACCAAACCTAACAGCCCAGCTTGTGAAACCCTAGCTCGGTTAGATCAAGCCGAGCCTGACAACCTGACTCAGAATCTGACAGTGCAGTCCAAGAACAGAACCCGATTAATTTCTGGATAGAACTTCCTATTGGAAAAGAAATGATACAGTTCGGCCAAGAATTACCATGCTCAAGATCTCCAGAGGATGCTCCCGAGGTAAGTTCTCTCAACACTGAACCCGGAATACAAAGTCGATGGCCCGTAAGATCGACACGAAATGTACCACCAAAACGGTTTAGGGTAGAGGGTGACCAAAAAGGTGAATACCCAATAGCAAATTATACCAGCACTTCTAGTCTACCCAACATGGTGAAAACTTTCGCTGAAGAATTGTGTAAGTCCAAATACCAAACAATGTTGAGGAAGCCGTGAGAGACCCGAAATGGGTTGAGGCAATGGAAATAGAAATGAAGGCCCTAGAACAAACCGAAACCTGGAAACTGGTAGAATTGCCAAATGGAAAAAAACCTGTAGGGTGCAAATGGGTGTTTTCTGTTAAGTATGATGCTACAGGGAAAATTGAGAGGTACAAAGCAAGGTTAGTGGCCAAAGGATATACTCAGACATATGGAATTGACTTCCAGGAAACTTTTTCTCCAGTTGCAAAACTAAACACTGTTCGAGTTCTGTTGTCTCTTGCAGCTAATCTTGACTGGCCATTACATCAGTTTGATGTAAAAAATGCATTCTTGCATGGTAACCTGGAAGAAGAGATTTACATGGAGATACTTCCCGGATATAAGCATCACGACTCAAAGAAATTGGTGTGTAAACTAGAGAGATCGTTGTATGGTTTAAAGCAATCTCCGCGAGCATGGTTTGGAAGATTTTGCAAGGCAATGAAAAGCTATGATTACACCCAGAGCGATTCTGATCACACGTTATTCTACAAGCATAATCAAGGGAAAGTAACAATTTTAATTACCTATGTCGATGACATGATAAATACTGGTGATGACATGGATGAGATAAAAGAGTTAGAAAGAAGACTATCTAAAGAATTCGGATGAAGAACTTAGGAGGTTTGAAGTATTTTCTAGGAATAGAGGTGGCAAGATCGAAGCAAGGTATCTCTCTTTCTCAACGAAAATACACTCTTGATTTGCTTACAGAAGTGGGAATGTTGGATTGTAAACCGGCTGATACACCAAGCATCCAAAATCTAAAGTTAGAAGAAAACCCGAATGATAAGGCCACCAACAAGGAACAATACCAGAAATTGGTAGGAAAGCTTATCTACTTATCGCATACCAGACCAGATATTGCGTATGCAGTAAGTGTAGTAAGCAAATTCATGCATGCCCCAAGTGAGAGGCATTTGGAGGCTGTGATGAGAATCTTGAGATATCTCAAGAAAAATCCAGGAAAAGGTATACAATTCAGAAAGAATGGACATTTGAAGATCTCGGGTTATACAGACGCAGATTGGGCTGGGAACCTAAATGACAGAAAATCGACATCTGGTTATTTCACATTTGTGGGAGGAAACCTTGTTACTTGGAGAAGCAAGAAACAGAACGTAGTGGCGTTGTCAAGTGCAGAGGCAGAATTTAGGGGAATGTCCAAAGGCCTTTGCGAACTTTTGTGGCTAAGAAAACTCCTGATTGAATTGGGGTATAAACCATAAGAAGAAATGTTACTTTACTGTGACAACTAATCTGCCATCGAAATTGCACATAACCCGGTACAACATGATCGCACGAAGCATGTAGAAGTCGACAGACATTTTATCAAACACAACTTGGAGCAGAAGATTATATCTTTTCCATATGTGAGATCAGAGGAACAGCTGGCAGATGTATTAACGAAGGCAGTGTCTACAAAGATATTCGAGCAGTTGATTGACAAGTTGGGCATGGCAGATATCTACATGCCAACTTGAGGGAGGATGTTAAGACAAGTCATTAGCGTGTCCTGTGGGCCAGGGAATCTGGCGTAGAAGATTTAGTGCATAAATTATATTTTCCTTACTTTGTTAGTTGATTTGTTTCCTAGTTGTTTGTATAGAAAGAAATATTGTTAGAATAGAAAGAATGGAAAAAAGGAATGAGATTTGTATCCAGCTAGAGAGGCGCAGGGGCTGGTTGATAAATATTAGCTCTTGTTCTCTCTGTAGAGACATGTAAGAATATATCAAAAAAGAAATAAAAAACAGGGAGGGTTGGTGGGAGTGGTGTGTTCAATTTACAATTTGAATTATAACTTTGTACAGTACATCCGGGTCTGTCATAACCTTTAATTAAGCAAATATCATAATAAAGAAAGTTAAAAAAAAAAAGCAAACTACAAATTACACAATGAAAACAACCCAAAAAAAGTATAAGATAACATGTAAGAGTAGGATCAGAGTTAAATTAATGCCATTTATTTTCTTCTTCCTGAGACAAAAAAACTTGGAATAGAAACCGATCAAAACAAAATGTGCATACAAGAGTAAAGAAAGATCTGAAATCTCCGCCTTGAACCTTGACCTGGGCTTGTTAACGATAGCTGATGGATAGAGTTCGTGACCATTAAAGACTAATTTGTTGGACTTGTAAGTGACAACCATATTCACGCAAGGGATGAAGGGATCTAAAACCTCTCCAATTACCCTCCCGACAACAAGTGGATCCGATGACCAGCTAGACATGGTTATGAGGTAACAACTGCCAGATGTGTGTGTGTGTGTGTGTTTGGGTGGTAATTTGTGAAAGAAATACAACTGTACAAATACAAAAGTTCTACTTATAGAGCTGTCGGGCTAGCTCGTTGGGGGAGTCTCTGTTCAAAAAGAAAAAAGAATTTCGAATTAATGGCAAAGGCATCAATTTTGTAGATTTTTGTTAAGTGATAGTGAATATTCGGTGACTATATAAATGATCTCCATTTGTAGGGATATTGGAGAGATCACCATCCACTGACGTGCCATTATATTCAGGGGTCAGACTGTTGGATTTTAGGCAAGCCGTCGCGTTAGATATAGGGAAATTTATTGAGTCCATTTTGAGTGTTTATTAGGGATTCATATTTTAAATATATGTTTAGTACTTAGTTTTTGTTGTTGTAAAGATTCATTGTATAGTTGTTATTAATAATAAGTTAGTTGCTTCTAACATATAATAATAAAGATTGAGTTGCCTTTGGCAGATCGAAATTCACTTGGTCTCGGTCTCTTAATTCTATTTCTCAGGCTTTTTTAGGTTGTTGCTTATGTTCTCAAGCTTGGGGTCTTCACTTTTCTCTTGCTAAAAAAACAACAATTTTAAAAAATTCTGAAAAAATAGCATACAATTTCTAAAAAATGTAAAATTTGATCTTCAAGCACATTTCAATATGGAGAATATGTTGAACTTTTCGGATCAAATGTTTAAAATTTGGAGATAAAGATATGAGCTGGGAGTAAAACATGTTTTTTACTTCTCAAAGCATGATTTACTAACATTGTGTGTGTGTGTGTGTGTGGTCTCTATACATCTACTCCAATCATATGATAAGCAGGTATTTAGAAAACTTAATTATAAGATACTTAACAAGAATTATTTTGACAATCTTGATAATATATTTTTATTTAATAAAAATAAAATAAAATTGAAAATTGAAGAAATAAACTTATAGGTATATTATGTAATATGTAGATATATAGTTTTTTTTTTTTTTATGGTTGTCGACAACTGTCGACAACAGATATATTGATAAAAGAAGTTTATTTACAAGTCCTACTAAATATATATATATTTTAAAATTACATAATCCCACTCCTATACACCGGAGCTAGTTTGATACCCAACCCAATCTCAACCTCATGTCGAGATCCCCTAGGTGTTTCCTAGATGTATAAGCGCCAGTTCTCTATCTCAAGTGCGGTATCGGTGATCAATCGATGCACCGACTTACTTTTTGCTGAAAAAAGTCTCCTATTTCTCTCTCGCCAGAGCGCCCAGACCCCCGCCGCCCAAACCAGGTTCCAGTGTGACTCACGTGGATTTTGCTTTCTTCCATTCGTCCAGGCAGTGATTATGTCCACCGCACCCATGATGGAGATATTGTATTTGTTAGTAAGTAATAATCTAGAAGTCAATAATACAATAATTTAATTTATAAAGCTTTGTTCATGAATTGAATGATTAATAAAATGTCATTTTGTTTCCTTGAGTATTATTGAATTTATGAATCATTTCGAGTTAATGACTGGAATTGTGAAACTTCATAATATAGATGATAATACTCTAAAAAGTCACTGACCGAGGTAATTAGCAGAAACACTAATTACCGCTATAAGGTTAGTATGTGGATTAAAAGATGGTCAAGTTTTACAGACCATAGACACAGAGTTGTCATTTTAATCACATAGATACATGTTCTAGGAACATGGTATTTGACAGACCCCGAATGAAACATTATACGGAATTGTGTTCGTGTCATTAATGCTTTCATTCAGTGTTAAGTTCTACAGTATGAGGTATTCATCTTTCCTAACTAAGAGATGTGTATGTGTGATTGTTACCTAACGCTATCTGTAAAAAGTAGCTATAACGGTAGCTCTTCGGTATACATAACTTAGCTGAGGTAGTGATGAAAAGTACTATTGTCCCTCGTATTTATTATACGAGTTATAGTGTCACTGGGCCCCTTGATAGAGTAAGAATATCTGCTAGCAGTATGAATACAAGAGTAATCATATTTGATAATCTGCTCAAGATCAAGAAAAGATTAATTTACAAGGATGACACAAACCTACCTTGAAATTAATCTGACAGCTATGAGACAAAAGAATTAAACACAAGTAAAATAGTTTACTGGATCGTGATATTGTACTGTACATCATCATCTGTGTAATTGGATGGTCATGATGCGTTTTGCCAGATGCCTCTCATGATTATAGAAGTTAAAACGGTTTTAATTCTATTTACCAACATAACACAGATCCTATCGGGTCACACCAATAGGAGTTAATCGGAGAATCTTATTGATTGATTATAAATTGATTATGATCAATAATAAGATGGTTTATAATTAATTATACTTGATATAATTATATTATAAATGTCATGTAAAATGACAAGCAAAAACATTGGTTAATTTATAAACGTGTATGACACGTTGTATAAAAGTTAACCGGTTAGTTTATAAACGTGCAGGACACGTTGTATAAATTACCGAAATCAACAACCGCAAGAAATATAATTATTCAGAATAATTATACGGATATTAATTGTGTTCGGAGCGAGGGCATTCTGGTCTTTTCAGATTCGTCCTTATCCGCATGACATGTCATCAATCCTATCCACATAAGCACCTCTGCTGCAAGCACGTCCTTGTAAGCAGCTTGCAGCTAAGCACCTCTGCTGCAAGCAGCTTACAAGCACCTCCCTAACCCTATAAATAGAGGGGTAGGGGTAAGAGAATTCATAAGTTGAAACAAGTTCGAAAAGTCTGAGTTCGATTCGAATTGGCTCGGTTATCGTTCTCTTTCTCGTTTTCTCTCCCAAATAGTGTTGCGGTTTAAACGAAAGTTATACGTAACAGTTACGTATTATCTTTCGAGTTGTTGAATAGTGTTTACGGGATTTTGGTGAATAGTGTTTTCCCGAAAGTCGCGATATTTCTGTTTTGCCTTTTAGTAAAATCAGAATAACTGCCGGTCGGGAATTCTGCTATTTTGTCTTTTTCTCGTGAATAGTGTTTTTGCGTAATACCGCGGTTTACAGTATTTCTGGCAAAAGAAATAAATCGCTCTCTGGTTAGTCCTGGTGGATAACCTATAGAGGCACCATATGTTTGGTGCTCCGAGAGAAGTCATTGCTCCGAAAGAAGACATTGCTCAGATCCGGTCTTCTCGCTCGGTCTGCATTCCAATTGTAATTTGGAAACAAGGTATAAATGTTATATAAATTTATTTACTTGGTAAATAGATTTAAGTTTTAGAAATTAATTACGGGAATAGATCCTTAAAGGATTAAAATACGAGTAAATACGGTTTTACTACTTTAGGTCTATAAAGGATTAATCTGGTATGTAACTCTCGGTTATTATCCGACATACTACTTAATCTATGATCTGAATGAGTAAAGTTTTACTTACGGTTTTTAATCTAAGAAACGGATTGAACAGGTATGTAACTCTCGGTAGATTATCCGACATACCACTTCAATCCTTTTGGCTTGAGTTAGAAGTAAAATTTTTATTTTACGGTCTTTCCGCAGCTTAAGCCTAATGGCTTTGGGTAGCCTCAAAACCCAACAGTGGTATCAGAGCCAAGGCTTTCCTGTTGAATTGATTTTCTAAAAGTTATAACTTATACCGCGTATCGGTTTAATTCTTAGATTTTTAGCTTAGGTCCAAACCGAATAGAACTGGATTTTCTTGGTTCGGTTTTCCGACCGAGAAAGTTTTAAATTAGATTTAAAAGCTTTCTTTACATGTTCTTATGAAATGTAAGTTTTTACATTTCTTGGGTCAGTTTTCCGACCGAGAAAGGTAAAATAGGATTTTACGCTTTCTTTTCGAAAACTTTTGATTACGCTAAAGTTCATCTAAGAATGTGATGAAGCAATAAAGTATCCAAGTAAGAACTGTTGATCTCCACACGTAAAAGATAAGGTTATGTCAAGGGAAAGATTGGAAAATGAACTTTCGTTTGGCTTTCCGACGTAACCCCTTCTTTTTACGTGTCCTGACAACTGGCCCAAAGGAAACTTTGTCACGTTACTAAATTGCTTTACGTTTTCAAAGCATGGCAAAATGTTACCTTTTCGCTTTTTCGAAAACCTTCAGTTATGTAAAGTATATCTAAGAATGTGATGAAGCAATAAAGTACCTGAGTAAGAGCTGTCATTTCCACACCGTAAAGGAGATGGTTCTGTCTAGGAAAGAAAGTACTTAAGTAGTCCTTGTGACTCTCTATCTTTCCTGGGAGCCCCTTTTACATGTCCTAATGGCTGGCCCAAAAGGAACTTTGTCACGTTACCAAATTGCTTTACGTACTGAAAAGAATAAACTGTGTTTTAAACATATAAACTGTTTATATGCTTATTACGGTATAAATAAAGAACAAAAGCATAGCTGCAAAATAAAGAATTGGAACTGATAGAAATATACCTGACTCGGTCACGTATATAAGTAAACTGGATTTACTGCTTTAATATGAAATGCCTAAATTAGATTTAACGCCTTGTCATAGCCGCATAACTATTCCTATAAGATAGGATAGTTGCTATGGTCAGTTAAAAGAACTGACTGCTTACTAAGCTAAGCAAATGAAAAAGGTTTTTAAAAGAAAGATATGAATGTGACTACATTCGGTATGCTTTCTCTCTGACTTCCTTCCCACGACTGCTTACTGAAGCATATGGAAGAGGTCTATGAGGAAGATAGGAATGGAATCACATTCGGTAATTTTTCTGACAAAAGATGTATTTAGAAAAATATGAATGTAGGATCACATTTGGTATTGTTTCTTTCTGACTTCCTTCCCACGACTGCTTATTGAAGCATATGGAAGAGGTCTTTGAGGAAGATAGGAATGGGATCACATTCGGTATTTTTCTAACAAAGCAACTTTCACATGTCCGTAATACTGACCAAGGTCAACATTACGAACTGATAATAATATACGTAACTAGGTCACGTATATAAGTAAATCAGATTTACTACTTTCATATAAAACGAGTAGATTAGATTTATCGCTTTATAAAGAAACTGTAAAAGAAAAACTACCTCTACAAGATAGACGGTATCTAAAGTCAGCTTTACAAACTGACTGCTTATAAGGCTAAGCATGTGAAAGAAGGTTCTGTCAAAGAAAGGCAGACACGAACCTTTTGGTCGTCTTTTTGGCAAACCTCTTTTAAAGAATGCTTACAAACTTAAGCATAAATCACAAACCCATCTAATTAAGTAGTATGCCCTACCTACTCTATCCTCCTCACACCATTGTTCATTGGTTGATGGGTCCACTACTCAGTAGGCATCACCTTTTACCTTTGGTGGTCGAGGGATATGTCAGACATATCATGACCAAATAGAGTGAGGTTACTTATCGATGATTTCCAAAACAGTTTTGGGCTCGGGGCAGAGTTTCGGTTAAACATACGATGTTTAACGAAACCAAGAGTCATATAGAGATATGATTAGCAAAGAGTTGCTTACCTAAGATAACTATGACCATGATATGCATACACTGCCTTGGTTCTTAGTGAAAATAAGGATCTTGGTCCTACTGCAAAATGGGTATAGAACAAATTTGCAGTGGGAGGTTTTATCATTGTATAAAACATTACATGAACAAAGCTAAAATCTTTACAAAGGTAGAACATGATTAAAGAAACGTCTTTCTTATTACGTTCCGTATTTTGACTACAGTTCAAAGACAAACATGAGAAAAATAGAATATGTTCTGAATACACCGGTCCCTGACAGACCTAAAACGGCTTAGAGCAGCTCTGTCAGTACTCACACGCTTCGTTTGACAAGCGATGCTGAGCAACTGGAGAAGCTTAGCTATTCGTTGAGCCACGAGTTGGTCACGGACGTTATCCTGAACTCTCTCCCTCCTAGCTATTCGGAGTTCATCGTGAACTGCCAAATGCAAGGGATGGATAAGAGTTTGCAGGAGCTGAAAGGGATGTTGAGGATTAATGAAGGTAACATCGAGAATAGATCTCGTGTCCTCATGATCCAAGAAGGTGGGAGGAAAATTAATAAAGCAAAGAAGGAAACGGCTATTAAGTACAAAGGCAAAGGGATATTTGTTCCTGTAACAAACACTCCCAAGATAAATGTTTCTGCTAACTTTGACTGCTATTATTGCAAATAGCAAAAGTCACTGTAAGAGAAACTGCCCGAAGAATCTAGCAGATCTGAAATCTGGGAATGTACCAGAAGCTTCAGTCTCTGGGATCAATGTTATTGAAGTTAATATTACGACTTCTCTTAAATGATTCAGTACTGGATACTGGATCATGTGCTCATATTCGTTCAAATATGCACGCACTAAGAAATAAGAGAAAATTACGCAATAAGGAAATACAGCTCCGAGTTGGAAGCGGAGCACACGTTGCAGCCATTACAGTCGGTAGTATAGAATTGTATTTGCCTAGCGGGCTAGTGATCAGGACATAGAAAAAGGTTCTAGCAAGGAAAGACTGGAAAAGGAACTTTCGGTGGTCTTTCCAACGAACCCCTTTACGTGTCCTGAGAACTAGAAATAAATAAACCCGTGATTAACATCAATAACAAACAAACTCAAAAGTCTCATGAAAGTACGACTTACATGTGACATGACAGCCTTGGTCATATTAAGGCCTTACGGTCTGACCATAGAGGCGAGTATTTAAGTTTTAAGTTTAAAAACGTACTTAAAAGAATGTGAGATAGTCTCACAGCTCACACCTCCAGAAACACCGTAATAGAACGATGTTGTCTGAGAGAAGGAGTCGAACCCTGCTGGACAAGGTTCGTTCCATGATGAATAACGCCACCCTTCCCAAATCATTTTGGGAACACGCACTAGAAACTGTCGCACTAACGATAAATATGGTTCCATCCAAGTCAGTAGAAAAGACACCATACGAGTTATGGTTTGGGAAACTCCCATATATGTCTTATCTTAAAATCTGGAGTTGCGAAGTATTTGTCAAACGCCTGACGTCTGACAAACTTGGTCCTAAATCTGACAAGAGCTTTTTCGTAGAATATCCTAAGGAAACGAAAGGATATTACTTCTATACCAATCCGAGAACACTAGTTGTTGCTCGTCATGGTATACTTTTAGAGAACGAGTTTCTAGTAAAAGAAAGTAGTGGGAGTAATGTAATACTTGAAGAAATTCAAGATATATCACACAATATAATATCTGATACGGATCATATAAACCCACCACTTGATACTTCGGCTGATGAGCATCTGGAAGAACCAAATCCACAAGTAGTGTGGAAGAGGTTATAGTCCCGAGCTCAGATACTTCGACGCAAGTCGAAATAGAACTGAACCCGCACACTGTTGTGGATCAAGTTCAAAACAGCCAGAAGAACAAGTGCTACGGAGGTCAGTAAGGACAATCCATGCACCCAAGAGGTACATGGGACTGCACGAGGTCTCAGTGTTTGACACTGAATTTCCTCTGACCTATGCGGAAGCAATGGATAGGCCCAACTCCGATAAATGGCTGGAGGCCATGAGATCTGAAATACAATCCATGTATGACAATACGGTCTGGAACCTAGTTGTTCCACTTGATGGGATAAAACCCATAGCTAACAAGTGGGTTTTCAAAAGGAAAACAGACATGGATAGTAATATGATTATATACAAAGCACGGCTGGTAGCGAAAGATTTCAAACCAATTCTCGGGAATTGATTATGATGAAATTTTTCCGCCCGCGGCTATGTTTAAGTCAATTCGGATACTCCTAGCAATTGTCGCATTTCATGATTATGAAATATGGTAAATGGATGTCAAAACCACTTTCTTAAATGAAAATTAGAAGAAGACCTGTACATGATACAGCCTTCAGGTTTTGAAGATCCAAGGAATGCTGGGAAGGTGTGCAAGCTTCTTGAATCCATTTATGGATTGAAGCTAGCATCACGGAGTTGGATTCCTTGGTTTGACGAAGTAGTCAAAAATGTTTGACTTCATCAAATGCAAATAAGAACCATAAGTGTACAGTAAGGCTAGTGGGAGTGCAATTGCTTTTCTAAAAACTTATATGTAGATGACATACTCCAAATCAGTAACGATATTCCACTAAAACAATTAGTCAAGTCTTCAATAAAAGGACTTGGGCAAGAATGTCTATATACTAGACATACAGATCTACCGAGATAGATTAATTTGACTCATAGATTGAGCCAAAGCACACACATTGACAAAATGCTGAAATCGGTTCAGCATGCAGGATTCTAAGAAAGGATTCCTGCCAATGAGTCATGATGTACAGCTTAGCAAGACTCAGTATCTTTCGATAACTGATGAGCAAAGCGAAATGAATAGAGTGCCATATGCTTCGGCTATTGGCTCTATCATGTATGCCATGTTGTGCACTCGCCCTGATGACTCGTACGCTTTGAGTGTGACGAGCAAATATCAGGCTAATCTTAGTCTCGCTGTAAATGTTTACACCGAAGCTAAATATATAGCTGCTTTCGAAGCACCTATAGATAGTTTCTGGATCAAGTAGTTCCTTAGCGAACTATGAGTGGTTCCAAGTGTTCAAAGCCCTGTGGACCTCTATTGAGACAACAATAGAGCTATAGCTCAGGTCAAGGAACCGAGATCGCACTCGAGATCCAAACGTGTTCTACAACGTTATCACCTAAAGTAAAGATTTGTAAAATTGACACAGTCAGCAACACAGCTGATCCACTCACAAAACTCTAACTCAAGCCATGCACCGGATGCATACAGCTTCTATGGGTCTGGAACACATAGAAGATTGGCTGTAAGATTTTCTTTAGATCTACGAGATCTTTTAGAATATAGAGCTTTGTATAAAGTAGAGCCAATGATGATTGGCTTCTAGCTTAAGTGGGAGATTGTTAGTAAGTAATAATCTAGAAGTCAATAATACGATAATTTAATTTATAAAGCTTTGTTCATGAATTGAATGATTAATAAAATGTCATTTTGTTTCCTTGAGTATTATTGAATTTATGAATCATTTCGAGTTAATGACTGGAATTGTGAAACTTCATAATATAGATGATAATACTCTAAAAAGTCACTGACCGAGGTAATTAGCAGGAACACTAATTACCGCTATAAGGTTAGTATGTGGATTAAAAGATGGTCAAGTTTTACAGACCATAGACACAGAGTTGTCATTTTAATCACATAGATACATGTTCTAGGAACATGGTATTTGACAGACCCCGAATGAAACATTATACGGAATTGTGTTCGTGTCATTAATGCTTTCATTCAGTGTTAAGTTCTACAGTATGAGGTATTCATCTTTCCTAACTAAGAGATGTGTATGTGTGATTGTTACCTAACGCTATCTGTAAAAAGTAGCTATAACGGTAGCTCTTTGGTATACATAACTTAGCTGAGGTAGTGATGGTCTACCAAAAGTACTATTGTCCCTCGTATTTATTATACGAGTTATAGTGTCACTGGGCCCCTTGATAGAGTAAGAATATCTGCTAGCAGTATGAATACAAGAGTAATCATATTTGATAATCTGCTCAAGATCAAGAAAAGATTAATTTACAAGGATGACACAAACCTACCTTGAAATTAATCTGACAGCTATGAGACAAAAGAATTAAACACAAGTAAAATAGTTTACTGGATCGTGATATTGTACTGTACATCATCATCTGTGTAATTGGATGGTCATGATGCGTTTTGCCAGATGCCTCTCATGATTATAGAAGTTAAAACGGTTTTAATTCTATTTACCAACATAACACAGATCCTATCGGGTCACACCAATAGGAGTTAATCGGAGAATCTTATTGATTGATTATAAATTGATTATGATCAATAATAAGATGGTTTATAATTAATTATACTTGATATAATTATATTATAAATGTCATGTAAAATGACAAGCAAAAACATTGGTTAATTTATAAACGTGTATGACACGTTGTATAAAAGTTAACCGGTTAGTTTATAAACGTGCAGGACACGTTGTATAAATTACCGAAATCAACAACCGCAAGAAATATAATTATTCAGAATAATTATACGGATATTAATTGTGTTCGGAGCGAGGGCATTCTGGTCTTTTCAGATTCGTCCTTATCCGCATGACATGTCATCAATCCTATCCACATAAGCACCTCTGCTGCAAGCACGTCCTTGTAAGCAGCTTGCAGCTAAGCACCTCTGCTGCAAGCAACTTACAAGCACCTCCCTAACCCTATAAATAGAGGGGTAGGGGTAAGAGAATTCATAAGTTGAAACAAGTTCGAAAAGTCTGAGTTCGATTCGAATTGGCTCGGTTATCGTTCTCTTTCTCGTTTTCCTCTCCCAAATAGTGTTGCGGTTTAAACGAAAGTTATACGTAACAGTTACGTATTATCTTTCGAGTTGTTGAATAGTGTTTACGGGATTTTGGTGAATAGTGTTTTCCCGAAAGTCGCGATATTTCTGTTTTGCCTTTTAGTAAAATCAGAATAACTGCCGGTCGGGAATTCTGCTATTTTGTCTTTTTCTCGTGAATAGTGTTTTTGCGTAATACCGCGGTTTACAGTATTTCTGGCAAAAGAAATAAATCGCTCTCTGGTTAGTCCTGGTGGATAACCTATAGAGGCACCATATGTTTGGTGCTCCGAGAGAAGTCATTGCTCCGAAAGAAGACATTGCTCAGATCCGGTCTTCTCGCTCGGTCTGCATTCCAATTGTAATTTGGAAACAAGGTATAAATGTTATATAAATTTATTTACTTGGTAAATAGATTTAAGTTTTAGAAATTAATTACGGGAATAGATCCTTAAAGGATTAAAATACGAGTAAATACGGTTTTACTACTTTAGGTCTATAAAGGATTAATCTGGTATGTAACTCTCGGTTATTATCCGACATACTACTTAATCTATGATCTGAATGAGTAAAGTTTTACTTACGGTTTTTAATCTAAGAAACGGATTGAACAGGTATGTAACTCTCGGTAGATTATCCGACATACCACTTCAATCCTTTTGGCTTGAGTTAGAAGTAAAATTTTTATTTTACGGTCTTTCCGCAGCTTAAGCCTAATGGCTTTGGGTAGCCTCAAAACCCAACAGTATTGTGCCTTCAACCCCATCCAGAAGTGCCCGGCATAGACACAGTCCCACAGGATGTGGTCCCTAGTCTCCACCGAATTTGCCGAGCATAGGTGACAACCCGTCTGAATCGTGCACCCTCTGTATAAGAGCACCTGTTGAGTTAGGAGCTTGTCATCCAACATTAGCCAGATAAATATCTTGACCTTCATTGGGATTTTAAGTTTCCATAGTTTGCCTTGACTCCATGATACCATTCCACTATGATGCATTGCTCTGTACGCCGATGCACAGGAGAAGACCCCCGACGGAGTCCATCTCCATTCTCTGACCCCTGCCGATATTCGCACCGATGATGCTAAGAAATAGCGCAGTGTTGCCAAATCTTTAACAAAGAAAGATGCCCCCTGCCCCAAGGAATCCATTTGAGATGCCAAAGTCAGACCGTACAGGGCTGACATCGTTTGTGGCCACAGTCCCGCCGTATTATTTTCCATTGCCCACAGCCATTTAGTAAGCAGTGCATCATTCTGACATCTGAGATCAATTATACCGAGGCTCCCATTGATCTTTAAGGCACAAACCCGTTCCCAATTAACCAAGCAGTTGATACCCTTACACGTGTCATTCCCCTTCCAGAGAAAGTTCCTTCGCATTCTATCTATGTGTCGAATAACACCTATAGGGATTTTGAAGGCCTGCATGTAATGTAGCGGCATAGCGGATAGAACTGCTTTGACTAGCGTGATTCTACCTCCATATGACAGAAAATTGGATGTCCATCCCTCCATCCTTCGCTGTACCGCCTGAAGCATCGGTTGGTAGTCAATTTTCCTCGGTTTTCGTACCGACAAGGGCAATCCTAAGTATCTAATGGGCAACTGAGAAGGTTCAGAAGCAATGATGGCCTGTATGACCTGTATCCTGTCGGCCGGTATTGCAATCGGAACAAAGGTGCTTTTTGCTCGGTTAATCTGCAGCCCAGTAAGTTCGGCATAAACTTTTAACACCTGAGTTAGCAGTTTTAATGAAGTGGGGTGTGCCTCGCAGATTATCAGAGTATCATCAGCATATTGAATTGTTTCCGGCCGTATCCGTACGTGCTGTGGCATAATATTTGCCACACTTTGCAGAAATCTGTTGAGAGAATCTGCCACCAGGATGAAGAGCATTGGTGAAAGTGGGTCTCCCTGACGCAAGCCCCTTTTATGTGTGAAAAACCTTGTATGTTCTCCATTGATTCTAATTGCTAAGGAAGAAGTTCTTAGAAGATTGAGAACCGAAGAAATCCATCCCGGAGGGAAGCCCCTTTCCACCAATAGATTGACCAGAAAACACCAGTCCACCGTATCAAAGGCTTTTTCAAAATCTACCTTGTATAGTATGGACGGTAGCTTCCTCTTGACACAAAAATTAAGGAACTCTCTTGCAGAAAGGAAAGACTCCATTAAGGATCTACCCTGAACGAACGCCGTCTGGCTGCTGGAGATGAGTTGTCGTAAAAGTGGTTGCAACCTATTTGCCATGATCTTTGTGATAATTTTTACCACAGTGTTAATAACACTTATTGGTCTGTAATCCACCACTCGTTCGGGGTTCTGTTTCTTTGGGATCAAGGTGATTGCCGCCTTGTTGATACACTTGATGGTCACATTGTTCCTGATGAATTCCCTGATAAGCTCCATCAGATCTGACTTAATCGTAGGCCAAAAAGCCTGATAGAACTCAATAGGGAAGCCGTCTGGACCACTTGCCTTCCCTTTCGGCATGTCGGAGATAGCTTGCAAGATCTCGGGTTCGTCGATGAGATTGTCTAGCGACCGTAGCTCGTTTGGCATTGCGGGTCCTACCCTCCCCAAGAGGTCGAATGGTCTCGGATGCTGAATTTTCGTTCCCAGGATTCCTTTGAAATGCGATCTCAAATAGTCCGGCATGCGGGCCGATGTTATGACCTGACCATTGTCAGATTGCAATGTTTCAATGGAGTTGATGTTCTTTCTTGCATTTGCCATTGCATGAAAGTATTTAGTATTTTTATCACCCAATTTTAACCAATTGCATCCTGACCTTTGCTTCCACTTTTCCTCTTTTTCGGCCGCCAGTTCAAAGATATGTGCTCTTAGCCTAATTCTCAAGCGGAATTCCACTGCGTTTAATTCCCTGATTTCCTCTACCCGATCTAAGACTTGTAGCACCCATTTAGATCTTGTCAGATATGTCTCCCTTCTGGAGAATTTTGTTTGTGCCCAAATTCGTAACTCTTTCTGAACCATCTTGATTTTTTTCTGGAACCGAATCACCGGATTCCGTTCCGTGTTGTGACTGCCGCCCATGCTCGTTGAACCACCTCTTTCATGTCCTCGTATTTAAGCCAAAAGGTCTCAAACTTGAATAGTCTTTTCGGTGGATTGGAATGCGGCCGTATTCTGATAATTAAAGGGACGTGATCCGAGGCAGTTGCCGGAAGATCTATGAGGTCATATGATGCCCCAAATTCATTCCAATGTCCCGATAGGAGAGCTCTGTCCAACTTGGAGAAGGTCGGCTGCGGTCGTTTGCTCGTCCATGTGTATGAGCGGCCTTGCAACGGTACATCAATCATCCCAGATCCGTCGATGAAATTATTGAAGTCTAGCATCGTCCCAAGGTTGCGGGCCGGTCCTGTTGTGTCTTCTACCGACCTGTAAAGATTAAAGTCTCCCAAAACTAACCACGGTAGATTATTCATGGCCCTGATAATTCGAAGTTCTTCTAGAAATAATCTTTTATTTGAGTCCTCTTGTGGTCCGTAGACCCCCGTACACATGAATGTGAAACCTCTTTTTTTTAAAACAGTTGTTGTTGTGTAATTCAGATTAAAGGACTGTACTTAGGAGAAATTCGTACTCCACACGAGTAGAATTCCCCCCCTCGTTTCTTCCGCATTTAAAGTCTCAAAATTTTTAAAATTTGAAGGGCATACCTTCCTCATATCAAAAAAAGAGCACTCTCTCCATTTTGTTTCTTGCAAGCAAATTAAATCAAGTTTACTTTCGATTACCAACTCTTTAATAACCGCACATTTTTTTGCATCACCCAACCCTCGCACATTCCAATTTAAAGCACTCATTTTAAAATTAAAGTCATTCATCATAAAAGGTAGTGTTACACAAAAGGCACATGATAGTGTTACAATCAAACCGTATTCGGACGGTGTCACAAAATTAAACAACTAATCAAGGCTAAACTACCCTAGATTAACACATGCATCAAACTTAGATAGCTGCATCGACCTCCTCTTCGGAAAGGTCGAGATCGCTATCAAAGTCAAATGCTCCTAGGATTGATTCTCCATCATCCTCCCTGCTATTGCCGCTGCCAGTAGCATGTTGTGCTGTTCCATTTTCGATATGTCCCATTTGAGTGCCATCAGCCACCTCTATGCCTCGAACCACCTCAACCTCAGTTGGCTGCCGGTCAGAGAGCCCTCCTCCACTCACTAATTCGGCCCCAGTGTACCTGTTCAGATTCATGACCTGACCCTGCAGACCCGATCCGCTAACCGGCAACCCAGTCCCATAGACGAGAGAGACACTCTTTATACCACAGTAGAGGTCCGCACTGTCCACCAAGTCCTGCTGAAGCGGTGTTGCTGCAATATCATCCTGCCTCAATGCAAGCAACAACTCCGCTTGTTTGGCCGGGTCGAGGTCGGTATCCAGTAGGCTGTCCTTAACCCCTTTTTTTGTTTTATTTTTCTGACCACCATAATGCTTCGTCTCCCCCTTCTCCAGTATGCGTGCACTTCTTCTTAGGGTCCTTGCTTGCTGCGGCGGGGAAGTGGGTGCGGGTGGTGGCGGGGGGGGGGGGGGGGGTGATGTGGGTTCGGTTGTTGGCTGTTCGGGTTGTGGTAGAGGGGGGGAAATGGGTTCGGTTGGCTGTTCGGTTGGTGGTAGTGCTGGCTGTTCGGGTGGTAGTGGAGGGGAATTGGGTTGGGTTGGTGGTAGTGCTGGCTGTTCGGATGGTGGTGGATGGGAATTGGGTTCGGTTGGTGGTAGTGGCACCGGCTGTTCGTACGATGGTGGTGGCGGTGGCTGTTCTACAAACAAGTGAGCTTGAAGTGGGTCATTTAGTGCACTCTGATAAGCATCTACCTCATCCTGGAGTCTTATCTCCTCCTCCAGAACTCTCATCTCTGCATCAGAGATTGTTTCGTATGGCATCCCGATTAGATCGAAGTCCATACCCGACCCTGCTGAATCGGATTGGTCCATAAGGCATGGGTCCGGCATGTACTGATTTTGTGGTTGTAGCTCATGATCCAAGTCTAGATAGTTGCTGAGATGCAACTCATCTTCGTCTGTCCCGAGGCTTGCCGGTGATTCCTCTACGGGTTCGTCCAGTGCCATTTGAGCCTCGATCGCATCTATGCCCATTTGAGTTTCATCTTCATCGGTGGGATAGTACTCAGATGGTTCAGATTCCAGGGGTTCGGTTTTGGGTGAGGTGTGTATTTCTTTCTCCGTCGCTGAGTCTAAGTCGCAAATTGTTGGTTCAATCAAAGAGATGGAAGGGGAGGAGATGCGAATGGGATTTAATTGATGGCCAGGTTGGTGGGTTGGGGAAGGGAGAGGAGAAGGAGAAAGAGGCAGAATCGGATTTGGGTTGGGTGAATTATTTAATTGGGTTTGGGTAAATGGGTGGGCACGTGTATTAACAGAGGCAATATTTATTTCCAGATTTTTACTCTGCTGGCCCACTTTGGGTAAGTTAGTTGGTGCAGCCCAATTAGATGAATGGAGAATTGGGCTTCGGTAATGGGCGGGATCAGGTGTGGCCGGAACTGTTGTAGCCGGATTCATTGTGGCCGGATCTGCTGTAGCCAGATCTGTTGTGGCCGGTAATTTCAAATTAGCATTTTGAATCCAAATGCCTCCTAAAACCATCCCATCACCTTGGCAGCTAGTGGGAGAAGTAGACCCAGTGTGTTGGTCTGCTAGCACCGAGGTACTAGGTACTGTAGCTGATGCATAGGTTCCCACCTCTCCTGTTTGTGAAAGAACTGGATTCTCCATTTGAGAAAAATGACCTGTGACTTTGTCAATCGGATCTTTACCCTTCGCCTTATCGGGTCTGACCTCGGACAGCTGCCGGAGCACGGCCGGGCCTGTGAACTCCGGGTTTCGCCTGAGATAGTCGTCAAAATGGGGGCTCGATTGTAAAACTGCTTTCAACTTCTCCTTCTCTGGCCCCGGTTGCTCTTTCTTCCAAACTGCCAGTAAAACATCAAAATCCACCGCAACCATCCCTTTGCCATCTAAATCATGCTTATAACCTGTCATTGCTCTAACATTGTCATGTTGTTCTTTTGCAAAGAACTCATCAGTGGGGGTCGCATCTTTTACTGGAAGGAATGATATTGGCTCCTCAAGCCAACTATGCACCAGCACCTCAACATCATGTGAAAACCCATGTATCCATATAGTAATGAAATGAGGAATTAGTGCAAGGTCGGGAAGCGCGATAACCACCATCATAGATTCAAGAGAGTCGACCTTACTCATAGGTGCATGCTCGAGAGCCACTCCGAAGGAACTAACCGCAGCGATTAAATGTTCGACGCACCATGCTTGCGGGGAGACGCGTTTGAGCTCTAGCCAAGCTTTGAACTTAAGGTTTGATGGGTAAGCATTAACCGCGGTGCTCCAAGGGAACATGATGTAGCCGAGCTCTTGTAGCGGTTTGCCATATTCATGCATGAACCGGTTACGGTCAGCCCCATAAGGTAGGAGAAGGAAATATTGGTGTCCCGACATGTGTGTGAGAGGGTATGGATAGTCGGACTTGCAAATGGTCATCAAAACGGATTGAAGCACTTGCGTGGTGTGCGTCGGTCGTAATCTAGCATCGATGACGAGGGCCCTGTTAAGTTCGAGCATATCGTGCTTCATTTTGTCCGTCTCGGGTATGAAGACCGTGGCCGATCTGGGTCTATTGGGAGGTAGCAGCGACTCACCCAGGTTCCCACGGGGAACGAGTGGGTCAGATCGTGGTTGGCTGGTTGGCAGCACTAGCGTGCATTGTTTCGCCTCGTGGCCCTTTTCCCAACACCTCGCGCATACTCGCTCCTTACTATTACACTCACTTTGGTCGTGACCCTTAATAAGACAGTTATAACACCGTCCCCTCCAGATCGCTTTGGAGGGGTCCGGGGGGGTGGGGAGCGGGTCTGGTCTGTTGGCAGGTGGTGTGTTCTGCGCAAGGTTGGCATGCCAAGGATTTTGTTCCATGTAGTGGCGCCATGGTGGAGAGGTAAACCTCTGTGATGTGAAGGGAAAAGGTAAAGGATGTGGTGAAAGTGGGTGATGAGCAGTGGCTTGGGTATATGAGAGGTTAGAGTTGGGAGTGTGGTGTTGAGGAGGAGATGTAATCACTGGCTGAGGGTTCAGAGGCAGTTGGTGGGTGGGGTGAGATTTTCTTTTTGCCATTAATGAAGGTTGGTGGTTGTAGTTTACTGTGTATTGAATGCGAAGTGGGATGTTGCAGCTGGGGCGTTTTGTATTAAGATGAGTTAGTGGCCAGCCATTAATGCTCATGGAAAGTTGAGGTGATGGGTTTGGCAAAAGTTTTCCATAAGTACTGTTGCCATAAATGCTTCCTCTTGTAAGGCCACGCCTACTGTGCTTGTAATCATGGTTTGTGTTGGAGAAAGACTTACCTGAGAAGATGGGAGCTGTACTATTGTGCCTTGGGAAGCCATGCTTGGTGCCTTGGGTAGCCCGGCTGTGAACCCTGTAGCCGTTGTTGGATGAGATGGCCAGCTGGTCCAGCTTACTTTTGAGGAGTGTAGACTGACGACGGCGCCACCCTGCTCTGCTAGGTTGTTGATGCTTGGTGCTAGCTCGTTCCTGCTTCTGTCTGCGCGTGAGTATGGTGTACCACCCATCTCCATTGGGGAGAGCTTCCTGTTTTCCCATTCAGTCTTTTACATGTTTAGATATATAGTCTTAGTAATCAAAATTCATACAATTTAGGTATCGTTTGATCATTACGCTTCAAGGTCGACTGTTAATTTCTGACTTCTGAACTTTTAAGTCAATTAATGTATGGTAAAACATACACCAAATTATAGACACGACATGTAATTAATAATATATATGATGTCTATAATATTGAATTTAAATTCAAATTTTGTTTTAAATATTGTCTAGATTTTGAATATAAATTGTTCCAACTAAATTATATTGGGATTTATTATAGAGTGTTCAAATATGATATATAGCGATGACAAACATTTAAGAGAGCACTTGAGAGTAGGTCCGATGGGCATCGGACCTACACTATCAGAATTTTCGTTTGTAGCATGGGTCTGAAAATGGCTTGTTGCATGGGCATACGCATGCAACAAGCCCCAAAAACGCTTGTTGCATGCGCCTACGCATGTTAATACTACCCATGGTTATACCCCCGTTGTAAATACTCAGTATTTCCATGGACACGCATGTAAATACCTTTTCCTGGCCTTTTGCATGCGCTCCCCCATGAAACAACTACGCATGTAAAAACTTTCAGGGTTGGCGCCTGGCTGGAGTATTTGCAAGGATAGAAATGTGGGACCCATCTTGTTATTTGCAAGGATAGAAACGTGGGACCCATCTAAGTATTTGCAAGGATAGGAATGTGGGTCCCATCTATGTATTTGCAAGGATATCCTTTGAGTATTTGCAAGGATAGAAGTATGGGTCCCATCTTGGTATTTGCAAGGCTAGCTTGTGAGTTTTTGCAAGGATAGGAGCATGGACCCCACGTGAGTATTTCCAAGGATAAATCATGTGGGTCCCACTTGTTTATTTGCATGGATAGAGGCTGTGGGCCCCACCTGGTTTTTTACATGGGCAGCAAAAGTGGGCCCCACATGATTAATTGCATGGCCAGGTACGTGGGTCCCACCTATGTAATTGCCAGGATTTTGTACGTGCTTATTTGGTTGGATGTTGCGATGTAAATAATAGATCAGAAATTGAAAAAATAATCACCATTTTCTAATTGTACCATCCAGTACCAATAGTATACCACCCCGGTACGATGCCAATTCCCACCCATTAAACATTTGTATTTGAATTTAAATAAGCATTAGTAACAACACATTGCAATTTAAGGAGAAATCTTGTAATATGCACTAACAAACACTGTCATGAAGCATGCATTGTACCAAAAACAGACAAGCATAACAACCACATTAATGTAATACACTTGTGCCTGTACCCAAAATACATGGTTAAACCATAAACAAAGATTTACAAAAGATTATACCCCCAAGGCTTTGCACATGTTAGAACTTCAAAATATCATACTGATGCTAAAAGGTTTAGTAGAATGTCTCGCCATTGTTCTAGGTGTCTGTCCTAAACGATTGGTTCATTACAGCTTCACTACTTGCTGTCTCATGTCCAGTTTGTCCCCGTCTTAGTAATGTTTGGTAAGTCCCTCCCTGATCAACTTCTCTAATAGCCGTAGTTAGTTCCTACGTATACCACATTGCCAAAGTATGTATGTTAGTTTAGATCCTACATTTATGATACCATTTTTGCAAGAAGAGTATATCACAATATGAGTGCATTAAAATAATTCACAAAAATTTGTAACATGTTAGTTGAGTAAAAGTTCACATCATTGAAAATTGTTTATTTGTCGTCTCTGTTTACGATTAAAAAATTGAGATAAGGAAAATTAAAATATGAGGAAAATAAAGTTTTGTGCATGGTTTGAGACTTGATCGAGGATTAAAAATCCCAACTTGTCAAGAGAAAGGTATTGACATGAAGGCCATGAGGTGTGAGCAAATAGATCATGGAAATTATCAAAGTATCACCAATAGTATAACAATCTTCTATTGTCTTAATTAGTAATGGAAATTAACAAGTTAGTCCCTTAAAATTGGGCACTTTTACAATCTGGTCCCTGTCATCACAATAATTAGTAAGATTGAGCATATATTTGGGCACTTTTTTTCTCCTTTATAGGTAGATCATAATGTTTATCCTGACTATAATTCAACAAAAACATAATTAGTAAGATTGAGCATAAATTTCACATATAAGAACAAATTGGGGGAGAAATGGTAATATTTTGTAATCTGCCTTGGATTTGTAAGGTGATGGTTTCTATTTTATCAAAATTTAGCATATATAAACATCTACTTATATAGGATGGCTTCTGCTATAGCCACCCCTATACTCTATAATCCTTATCTAAACACTACTATAAACTAGCTACTAACAACTATTTGATTATTCAGTATAACATGGTCATGCCGACATTACTAGTGTCACATTTGTCAAAATAATTACTTGATTAATCTAGCATATGACTTAGATAAAACATTGAACAAATTTTGTTACCATAAACTTTAATTCTCCCTTGGGCTTCTCGTTGAAGGAAATGACTCTTCCAGTGTCGTCTATCTTCATCAATCCAAAATCCAAAGCACGACTGTCAAACAAAAAATCAAAATCAATATCAACAAGTTAAATAACAGTGACCATGGATGCTCTTCAAAGGAAAACCCCTTTAACAATTCTAAAACCAACAACAATTAGCAAAAAGGGGAGCTCGAAGGCTCAACCCAAGTAATCACAGCAAACATCACAAGTAGAAACAAGGAAATTTATTCAATTGCCCAATCCTGTTTTTCTTAGAAATTAATAAATGAGACATTAACTTGTTTGTACTTTAAACAGATAAGAACAACAAAATAAGAACACTATATTGCGGTATGGTACTGGTTTTTCTAGAAAATGAAATTGTAAAAGAAGGCATCATTTCTTCAGTCTTTTGTTTTCCTCAATTAGCTCCCAACACCAAGCAGTTATCTGACAATTATATTATGCTATAAAAATTATTAATTTATAATATTGTCAGTACTTTATCCCATCAAAGTAGGTTCGAGTTGTTCCATTGAGAGCACCAGACAAGGCAGTAAGACTTAAGATCCAATCTTCTGAAGTGTTATCATAGCCAGCAAATTCCTGCCATATGGATGATTCTTAAATTTAAATTTGTTGTTGTTTTATTAAATAAGTATAAATTGAAGTCAAATTGAAACAAAATTTAACAGGTCTACAGAAGATCCGGTCGGGAAGCATAAAAAAAAATCACCTGGCCCCCTCATCACCCTTTTACTTAAAATAAGTACTCAAACTATCTAGCATCACTTCTAAATCCGTCGATTTGCACTTGAGAGTACTTGCGATGACAAACATTTAAGAGAGCACTTGAGAGTAGGTCCGATGGGCATCGGACCTACTCTGGTTCGATGGGTTTAATCACCGTCGATTTGCTTTAAGATTCGTGCAGAACGCTTTAAACTTCGTGCATGTCTGTTTCAATTTTCGTGCGCACAAATCTTAAATTAGATCGGACGGTCATCATGCTCGTTGAACCTAAAAGTAGGTCCGATGGGCATCGGACCTACTCCGTTCTCTTAATTTTAATTAAGAGTGTTAAGCGCAGGTCTAGAGAGAGAACAGACATTGAAGAGGTGTTAATTATTGGTAGTCTCCAAAAATTAGTGACAATTAGAGTTATCAAAGTTCAAATACTGATGCTAGAAATCTGGTATCTAGCACACACTTTAATCTCATGTCTATGACAACCTTCCAGGAAAAAAAATAGCAAACAGAACTAAACATAAATAGTTCAGTATAACTAAATCTACATAACTGTCACTCAGCTTTTATTTTTTGCATTTGAGCCATTCTTCTTTTGTGAAATGAAAAATAGGATTCCTGAAGAATGGTAAAAAACACTGTTCAGCTTCTGTACGGCTTTCAAAAAAAGACAAATAGGGTTTTAGGTACTGCGCCAAATGCTTCTTTATCCTTACACCGGAATCAGTTTCAAATGTAAATTTTTAGTTACACACTGTTTGCTTTTGAGAAACATTTGATTATGAACTCCTTTATAGTATGTCTATAGGTCATGCAGTACATCCTTAGGTAGGGTCGGAGCCAGACTTTCGAACTATGGGTGTCAAACACATACGAGAGTCAATCATAAAATTTTCCTTTAGAGAATGGGTGTCAATTTTACAATATCATGACATTTTACTCTAAATTATATAGAAAATCATATATAAATTAAAAAAAAAAAATGGGGGTCAATTGACCCCCATACCATCAATGTAAATCCGCCTCTGTCCTCAGGTCAATTATCTATTATGCACAGGAACACCATTCATGAAATATTTTTTTATTTATGTAGGATTTAGCAAATATGTTATTGGGCTTATTTCTCTTCTTATTTTTTCATTACAGATGGCGTAGGCATTAATCCACAACAAAGTGCAGGTTAGTCCTTCAAATTCTCTAATAAAAATAGTTTATATTTTGCTATCAGTTTATTGTGTATATAAGCCAATAACACAGCAAAGTCAGGTTAAACAATTGGCTTGAACTTTGGATCAAGGTTGGCAATAATTGCAGTGCAATAGCTTTTACACTTTTTCAAACTCGTATGTTTGAAAAGGCCCTGAATTTGTTGCTAAATATTTCCTTTAGAAGCTAAACTCATGGTGTAGTATGTTAACATTGGTAACGTACATTTGGCTTAATTAGCATTTTATGAGGTGATATTTTTCACTACTCACTAGTCATGCTTGATGCTTATCGCGCCAGCAACCATTTCTTTGTGTTCCTTTTTCTTGGTTCCTGATTTGTGCTAGAAGCATATGATTGTAGTTCGTTTAGTGCATCAATAAATAGCTTTATCAACTTCTATTGTCAGCTATATTTTCATATTTTGTTTATCTGAAGTAATTTCTTGTGCAGGAAATGTATTTCTAAAACATGGCTCTGAGTTGCGCCTTATACCTCGTGACAGAGTCGGAGCTTCTATTTAGAAACTTTTAGTTGTGATATAATTTTGGATGGTGGTGTATGGCATGAAGAAACCAACATGATTGTGTAGTGGTAATAATTATGGCTCATAAGTACCCGTGAGAAAGTGGATTTCATGTCCTAACATTAATGTATTAACATCTTTCGCATCAGTTTATAGATAAATCGTTAGATGAATATGCGAGAAATATTAATTGGTTCCTGATATTTATTTTGATGTTGTTGATGGTTCTGACATTTACCTAATTTTTCAAAGACAAGGTGTTGATGTTATGATGTAGTATCTATTTTATATCCAGTAATTATTTGATGTATGGCTCAGATTCTGTCAAACCTCCCGGCAGTGAACAATTGCCTATTCATAAGTACATGATAAATCACCATGATATATTTTCCCGGCAGTGAAACAATTGGCTGGAAAATAATATTTTCCTGGGAAAACTAGAATAACGCGTTTGTTTTTCCAAAAAAAAGCATCTATACAGAAGAATATTTTTGGTAGCGAAACTCTGAATTCTCTCCAGCTTTGAAATGAATAGGGATTTGTTAGATGGAAAACCCCTATGAGTGCTTTATAACTCTTATATTCATTTTTTTGTCTTTATTAATACAATTAATTTAGCTATCAATCTATTCAAGGGTGTACCAATTTACCAGTCAAATCAAATAAGAAATATAAAGTAGCATAAAAAAATGAGAGAGTCAGTCCAAAGAAAATTACTAAAAGCATGTAACAACAGTACTAAAAGCTAGGTCATAGTCACAACACAAACAAAATTACAATGTTTAAAGAAGACTTGTGGAACCCAAATCGTGATCTCCAGACATGTGAAGGTACAAAAAGATCCATCATTACAACACTCTTTGGAGATCAAGTCAAAGTAACAAGGCGTGTAAACCTAACAATGTCCCTCTCTATTGTTGCCCAGACTATCAAGCTTATCTCCTTTGCCCGTGCTCAAATCAAGTGACCTTCCCGCAGGCATAAAGATAACATTTTTCTCAGGATGACACGAAACTTTGCTGGACATCTCTGCCTCATGTTTTATCCTTTTCTCTGAAGAGTGGAGTAGAGTTGAAACAAAGTACATATTTAAATAACTCATGAAGTACTTAACTCACGGATATAACTCACGGATACACAGTAATACACATATATCAAATAAAAAAGTAAAGAAAAAACCAAAAGTTTCACGTCTTCTCAGAAAAAAAAGCTTCACGGATAACAATTTAAGTTTAAATGCAGTGTACTTCACGTAATACAGGAAATCAGGAACAGAAATATCAAACCAGACTCCAAAATGCTGACCCCAACCCCAGGTCCCCCATCATTGCCTTCAATGACTTGGCAACATTTGACATGTAAACAAACATTTTTGTCTTGTCCGCGTGTTAAAGGGAAGAAATTATTGTCCTCGTTTTAGCCGTGTTGCCTGATTTTTTGGAACTTTCAACCGATCGAATTTTTCTCTACAATATGTTTGGTTGCATTCCATCTTACGAAAATTAATGTTTTTTTAAGAGAAATTTAGATATATATCCATTGTGTATATATACGATGAGGATGGTTCCAATAACTTATTATGCCTCATATTTAATATTTTTGTTTTCAAATTCTAAATTATCAATCCGAACCACTCAACATAATATCCATATTAAAATATGCTTGGAGATCAAATTTTATAATTTTTGAATTTTTTTTACTATCTTTTAAGATAGGTACAAATCACTGTTTTTGGACCGTTCAAAAAACAGTGATTTTCTACCATTTTAAAAAATAGTAAAAAATTTGCAAAAATTATAAAATTCCATCCCTTACCATACTTTAGTATGGATATCATGTTGAACGGTTCGGATCGACAATTTAGACTTTGAAAACCAAGATATAAAATATGAAGTATGATGAGGTATGAAAGGCATGAGGCATTGATTTAGATACTTCTAATTGTCACTAATTTTTGGAGACTACCAATAATTAACACCTCTTCAATGTCTGTTCTCTCTCTAGACCTGCGCTTAACACTCTTAATTAAAATTAAGAGAACGGAGTAGGTCCGATGCCCATCGGACCTATTTTTAGGTTCAACGAGCATGATGACCGTCCGATCTAATTTAATATTTGTGCGCACGAAAATTGAAACAGACATGCACGAAGTTTAAAGCGTTTTGCACGAATCTTAAAGCAAATCGACGGTGATTAAACCCATCGAACCAGAGTAGGTCCGATGCCCATCGGACCTACTCTCAAGTGCTCTCTTAAATGTTTGTCATCGCTATATATCAAATTTGAACACTCTATAATAAATCCCAATATAATTTAGTTGGAACAATTTATATTCAAAATCTAGACAATATTTAAAACAAAATTTGAATTTAAATTCAATATTATAGACATCATATATATTATTAATTACATGTCGTGTCTATAATTTGGTGTATGTTTTACCATACATTAATTGACTTAAAAGTTCAGAAGTCAGAAATTAACAGTCGACCTTGAAGCGTAATGATCAAACGATACCTAAATTGTATGAATTTTGATTAGTAAGACTATATATCTACATATTACATAATATACCTATAAGTTTATTTCTTCAATTTTCAATTTTATTTTATTTTTATTAAATAAAAATATATTATCAAGATTGTCAAAATAATTCTTGTTAAGTATCTTATAATTAAGTTTTCTAAATACCTGCTTATCATATGATTGGAGTAGATGTATAGAGACCACACACACACACACACACACACAAATGTTAGTAAATCATGCTTTGAGAAGTAAAAAGCATGTTTTACTCCCAGCTCATATCTTTATCTCCTACTTTTAAACATTTGATCCGAAAAGTTCAACATATTCTCCATATTGAAATGTGCTTGAAGATCAAATTTTACATTGTTTAGAAATTGTATGCTATTTTTTCAGAATTTTTTAAAATTGTTGTTTTTTTAGCAAGAGAAAAGTGAAGACCCCAAGCTTGAGAACATAATTAAGCAACAATCTAAAAAAGCCTGAGAAATAGAATTAAGAGACCGAGACCAAGTGAATTTCGATCTGCCAAAGGCAACTCAATCTTTATTATTATATGTTAGAAGCAACTAACTTATTATTAATAACAACTATACAATGAATCTTTACAACAACAAAAACTAAGTACTAAACATATATTTAAAATATGAATCCCTAATAAACACTCAAAATGGACTCAATAAATTTCCCTATATCTAACGCGACGGCTTGCCTAAAATCCAACAGTCTGACCCCTGAATATAATGGCACGTCAGTGGATGGTGATCTCTCCAATATCCCTACAAATGGAGATCATTTATATAGTCACCGAATATTCACTTATCACTTAACAAAAATCTACAAAATTGATGCCTTTGCCATTAATTCGAAATTCTTTTTTTCTTTTTGAACAGAGACTCCCCCAACGAGCTAGCCCGACAGCTCTATAAGTAGAACTTTTGTATTTGTACAGCTGTATTTCTTTCACAAATTACCACCCAAACACACACACACACACACATCTGGCAGTTGTTACCTCATAACCATGTCTAGCTGGTCATCGGATCCACTTGTTGTCGGGCGGGTAATTGGAGAGGTTTTAGATCCCTTCATCCCTTGCGTGAATATGGTTGTCACTTACAACTCCAACAAATTAGTCTTTAATGGTCACGAACTCTATCCATCAGCTATCGTTAACAAGCCCCTGGTCAAGGTTCAAGGCGGAGATTTCAGATCTTTCTTTACTCTTGTATGCACATTTTGTTTTGATCGGTTTCTATTCCAAGTTTTTTGGTCTCAGGAAGAAGAAAATAAATGGCATTAATTTAACTCTGATCCTACTCTTACATGTTATCTTATACTTTTTTTGGGTTGTTTTTATTGTGTAATTTGTAGTTTGCTTTTTTTTTTAACTTTCTTTATTATGATATTTGCTTAATTATAGGTTATGACAGACCCGGATGTACCAGGTCCTAGTGACCCATATCTGAGGGAGCATCTCCATTGGTAAACAAAACTTTACACAACTAAATTAATGTTTCTTTTCTTTTTCTACAAAAAAATGGTATCATAGTAAAGAGTTATTTTGGATAAAAGGTAATAGAATATGCATGCACGTGCATCTCGTGCCAATATCCACTAGTATATTAGATATAACAATTTTCACAAGCAGAAGAACTGTCAATGTATATGTATAAATGGAAATGTGTTCATAATAGAATAGATAGTGGTATTTAAGTGCAATACAATGTGGCTAACTAATGTAACCTTGTCCTTGTCACAGGATTGTGACTGACATTCCAGGCACCACTAATACCGACTTTGGTGGGTCCCACTCTCCACTTTCTTTACTCACTATTTACAACTGCTGATCCTTTTTCTGCACATTTTCTATATTCTTAGATTTAATTAGTACTGATCAACTTATTAACAGAAGACACCCTTTTAACTGTTCTATATATAAACTGTTAAAGCCGGAAAGGTGTTAGTAAGCTATGAAAGCCCGAAACCAAGCATAGGCATACACAGGTTCGTTTTTGTGCTATTCAAGCAGAAGAATCAAAAGTCAGTGGGCCCGCCTTTGTCTCGGGTGCACTTTAACACCCGCCAGTTTGCCAATGACAATGACCTCGGCCAACCTGTTGCCGCTGTTTATTTTAACGCACAGAGGGAGACCGCTGCACGGAAGAGGTACTCGTAAGTGGTAACTCAGCAAGTCTACTTACATCGGGAGTGTCCCTCATGGCAGCTCATGTGGGATTTTAATTAGTATATCTCCTGCAAATAAGATTTCCCTTGAGGGTGTAATACATGGTTAATAATTGCCATGATCATGATCTCAATGTTGTTTTCCTCAATTAATGTATTGTGCCAATATATAAATTATGCAACGCGACAGCATAGCCTCTTTATTGTTATTATTTGGTGATTTATTTTTAATTGGTCCCAGTAAACTTTTACTTTCAAAGGATTTTCTTTTGGGGTTGCCAATCCCCGAGAGGATAATGGTGAAGTATTTTAGTTTCGAAGCGTCAAAAGAAAACTAGTAACTATTAAATTTGTGTTGTAAGACAACAATAAACTGTCAAGGAAGGTTTTCCGTTAGAGCTACTATGTTAAATTTTCCCAAAGGATTCTGGAACGTTTATTCCAGCTTAATTAAAGGTGAAAAATTAAGCTGTTTACGTGGAAAAACACACAGAGGTAACAGGATATTTGCTCAGGTACCTATCAAAACTTTTGTTATTTCTTGTTGGTTATTTTTTTTGTAAAAAAATAATATATATTTCTTGTTCAATCTTGTAACATTTTTTCTTTCTTTTTGGAAAAGTGAATTATAAATCTACCTGGTTGCATTGCAATCAACAAAAGCTTGGAGATACACTTTTAATTTAAATTTATACGCATTTTTTCTCCTTAAGTAGAATAAGAATAATTAAAAGAAAAGAAACATCCTCATTTTAATATACAGAGTAATGGATCCACAATCTATTGAAAAATAAATAAAAGAGAATTTAGTAATGACTTTGTGAGAGAAGAAGAGATAAAGAAACTGATGTGAGTGATTGTAATTGGATAAAATATATGTGGACAAAATTGAGAAGAGACTTGGCTGATTAGTGAATATAAGAATAAAGATGAGAGCGACATGACTTATCTTTCTCCCAGGCGATTAAAAAATATGAAAAACAAAACCCCCTGAAACACTAGATCTACCACAACACCCCCCCCCCCCCCCCCCCCCCCCTAGCGTCCCCCCTAACCCTTTCGACCTCAACCCTACACAACAACTCCCCCCCTCTCCCTCGTCTCTACCTCCTAGAGCGGTAAGGAGGGAGAGGGAAGGGAACATAGTCGATGCGAGGCGTCGGAGCTCTATTCTTGATCAGACTTGGCTCCAGTCGTTGGAGTGCATGTGTCGGTTGCACGACGAAGGATGAGCAAATTCAGAAGAGCTCCACAAAATTTGTATAGAGAGATGGAAAATAAGAAAATATAATAATTAGAAGAATAAAGAGTGTATATACGTAGAATAGAAGAATATCGATAGTTTAGAGGAATTGAAGAGAATAGAAGATTAGACCTAAAATAGAAACGAAAATTATTTAACATGTTGTAAATATTTTTTTTTATTATCAATAAAATAATTAATAGATGGTTTAAAATCATTAACTTTTTTCTAAAGACATGACTTATCCAGTCAATAATATTGCTTATTGACTATTCGGGAAGTGAGCAGCTCTATGTTTGTTTAATATTTGTTATTTATTTATATATTTAGTCCTAACAAAAATAACAAAGTACCAATTCGTGTGTTTAAGAGCATCACTTAGCCACCATGGACAAAAGCCCTAGATTCTCGTGATACAAAACTTTTTATGAATATGAGAATATAAAATTCTTAAGATTGTAGCAAATAGAAAATTCATATGAGCGTATAAAATTCATAAGGTTTTTTATTTATTTAAATGAAATTTAGGATTGGAGATGGCATCAACTAATTAAGTGTGTACTGGAGATATTTTTCTCCTTTGGTTTTCTTTATTAATTGAGGCTTACTTTTCCTCTTTGTTTTCTATGAGTGAGATATATCAAAGGGAACACAGAGAAGGGGGGATTATAAGTTTCAATTCTATTTCCTCTTTGTTCCGTGAAAACTTATAACGATAATATAAAAACTAGGTGTGAAAGGTCCTAATTAACAGACAGTAATGTAGCTATAATCTGGCAAATTGCCGATAAGAAGAGCAAATGACAGAAAAGAGCACACAATGATGAGGCCAACACAACGTTGCAAAACAAATCCCCTCTCTGTTAACGATTGATATCCCCTGCTTTCCAGGTTAGAACCAAACAGACGAAAATTATTTCATTTTTCTATTTCCTCGCTATGTATCAAACAGACAAACAGACCTTTACATGAAAACCATTGCAATTCAAAAACAAACACGATACAACGTATATTTGTTTTCAACCTCAATACATGTTTTTCCTTAATTGGCGCCTGCCAAAGTAAATAGGCAATACCAAAGTTGACTTCTTTGGTTTTTATTCAAAGTCCATCACATGCCAAAAAAAAAAAAAAAAAGGCTAACCGTGTTGAAACCAAGTTTACAAAAAAACATGCACAAAAATACAAAAAGAGAGAGCACTAGGCACACCAAATTTGATGATAAATTTCAGAGAAGCTATTTAAATCCTGCTTTTGATAAGTATCAATCATGTAAGATTCAGGAAGCGGAACTAGAAAATTTGAATAGAGATGACTAATTTTTAAAATGTATAATATGTAAAAAGACAAAAAGAGTATGGTTAGTGGGAATTTAACCCATGAGATCTTACGAAAACAAAATAGAATTCTAACCACTAGACATAAACACAAATTTGTCAATTTATGAGGAAGCTAAATTATATAAAAACTTCCAAAATTAAATTAATTTTTTATAGAGGAGGGCTCAAATGCCCCCATTGCTTCATGCCCTCAATTATACCCCAATATCTTTATTTTTAATTTCAAAGTTCAAACAGACGATCTAAACCGTTCAACATAATATCACACTGTTAAAATATGATTGGAGACCAAATTTTATATTTTTTGGAAATTTTTACTATTTTTTAAGATAGGTACAAAATCATTGTTTTTAGATGGTCCACAATTTCGTGAAAAACAGTGATTTTGTACCAATTTTAAAAAATAATAAAAAAGTTCCAACAATATAAAATTTGATCTCTAAGCATATTTTAACGTGAATATCATGTTGAGCGGTTCGGATCGTCTGTTTGAACTTTGAAATTAAAGATAAAGATGTTGGGGTACGATTGGGGCATGAAGCAATGGAGCATTTGAACCCTCCTCATTTTTATATATATAATTAAAAAAATTAAAATCATAGGGATAGCTTAGCACTTCTGCATACACTTAGATTTGCCTAGTAAGATTTACACGCAATGAGAGTTGGCACCTAACATACATAACATACAGAGTGCATTTTTATTAACAGAAGAATTACTAGACGCAAATCGTATCGGCAATGGGATATCAGCAGCTTTCACATTTACTAATATATAGCTTTGGATGTCCGAAGGTCTGATCTGAAAGTTTATTTGAGAGCAGTGGTGGAGCTAAGTGGAGTCGGGGCCGGCTATAATAAATTTACGAATATATTTCTATTTTGTATGTTTTCTCCAAAAAAAATATAAAAATATACTTGAGCTACAAGAAATTATAAAAATGTGAGTACCCCTGAATTTTTCTCCAAAATAAGCTTATATTTTTATGTTTTTCTTAGAAAAAAATATAAAATTATACTTAATATTCAAAATAATTACGAAATTATGTCTCACTCAAAATTTTGTTCCACCTTGCAAATTATTATGGTTCCGCCTCCGTTTGAGAGCCAATAATTAAATTCTCTAAATAATATTCTGTCAGAGGTTTAGACACTTAGAACTGAAAATTTTTTATATTTAAGTTTTTGATTGAAAATCTACAAACAATTGCTATTGATAGAAAAAGTTACAAAGTAGCTGTTACATAAAATTAGATAACGAGTGTCGTCTGAAAACATATAGCTAAATAAAAACTAAAAACGCACAGATATGTGGATCATGTGGACGCAAATTTGATCATCTTTCCTTGATTAGAGTGATATAGGAGTCTAGTGGTGATTTTCCTCTGTACACATATCACAGTCAAGAAGGCACTGATCCAATCAGACCGGAAACTGAATCGATCAGACCAGAGACAGTTACACATCAACTGAAAAGGCACTGAATCAAATCAGACTAGAAACTAAAGCAATCAGGGACAATCACCTCTAAATAGAAAAAAAAGAATAAAATAGAAAGAGGCAGAAAGTAACACAAAACGACACACAAACATCAAACTAAAAACGGAAGGTTACTTATTGTACATAGACGGGAGACCACTCGCTCTTCCTGTCGCCGAAGAGGAGAAGGCACCCGCGACTGAGCTGCTACTTCAGCCCGATACCCATCACGATGAGACTAATGCGGCACGAGATTGACTATTAGGCGAGATTCAGTTCAATAATCAAACGCCATAATTTTTCTTCTTTCTTTCGCCCTTTTCGCGCCGCTGTTCGCACCGCTGAAAGGCACCGCTTTTTATTTTTGGATGTCAGAGGAATATTCTTAGTAATTTTATATATTTAGGTTTACTCACACGACGAAAGAGTAGAAAAATATTATGAGCCCTTTCTTATGGGCCGAAATTTATAGAAGTAACAAAGCTTAAAATAATTGGGCCTTGCTTTACTTGAGAGAGGAAACAAAGCTAAAATGGGCCGATCTTGCTCGAGTCCGAAAGTAAATAATTAAATTTAAAAGTGATCAGCGGGCTAATTAATTACGAGATTAATAGAAGAAGCCATACCATAAACATGGGATATCTATTAATAAAACTTGGGATTTTGGGAAAATTATTTACATGTACGTGTTGGATTAAATTGAGAAATTTTTTATAATCTCAAGCACCCATATGTTCCAAACAAACTAAAAAGTGACAAAACAAATATTTTGGATAAAAAAATTCAATAATATATTTACACTATGTTATGTTTTGATGTTTTTAATAAATTTTAGTAGCATCTAGTATAATCCTAAAAAAAAAATCAGAACTTCAGATAATCTTCAACATATTTTAATTCACATGTGCATTAATTTCTTCAAGATGCACAATTTTTTTCAAGATGCATTTTTATAGTGTGTGTTGTGTGTTTCCATTGTTTTAAATTAATTTGTATCTTAATTATGATCCTAAAAATACTGGATAATCTTCAATACAGTCATGCACTCATTAACAGACATATAATCAGTAATTATATGACCAACTAATTAATGAAATAAAATTTGAATACGTGAAATGTGCACTAGCATATAGAAGTTTATATAGTTCAATTTAAGATTGGTAAATATTTCATGAATTAATTTTAGTTTAGGTAAAGATTGCATTTATTTCGATATATTTTAAAGAGGAGGATCCACGTCAATGGTTTGGTGCCAAATCGAAGTAAATAAAATTAAATCTCAAATAACTACTTTAAAAAATTTAACTAACAAAACTAATTGGTGGGATATATTATACCTATCAGCTATCACACACTGCATACATGTAAAAATTAGCATTCTAATTTTATTTGGATACGCATCAAAGGCTAATAATCAATGTGCACACATCCAGGACAACTTGCCACGTATTTGCTACGTAAGGCATATGCACATCACATACATTATCAATAACAATATAAATAAAGCCAAATTTATTTTATAATCAAAAGAGTTTAACAAAACGATCACGATAGACATGGCTAGTAACACAACACTGCCATGCCTGCTCAATGTATCAATTATTGAATCATGGAAATAAGACTAACACATGTGGCAATTATCAATCATAAGCTTGGTCTCACTCTTGTACTTGCTCGAATCCTTCCTCTTCGTTACCTGGAACCCACATAAAAGTGGAGCGGGTGAGAGATCGAACCATTCTCTCAGTGCGGCATTTAGTTCCAGCCCAGAGCTTATAAAACCATTACTTATTCTCAAAAATATGAATATACATAATTAAAATGCGTATGATTCTCTAATGCAATGCATGTCCTATCATATTACTACTTTCATTTACTTTTAAAATTCTGTTAATCTATTTCGTGTGCCTCACTAGACGGTGAATTCATATGCCGCTAGATCTTGGCGGTGATAGGACCGCTTCCGCCTACAATCACGTCCGTGATAGGACCGCTTGCGCTACAATCACGTACGCGATAGGACCGCGTCAGCCTACAATCACATCCGTGACAGGACCGCTTTCGCCTACAGTCACGTTAACGAGGGGTCCAGTCGAACACTAGACCCAATGTATACATCCCAATATGCAAGCATATCGGCCCTGTTCAGTTTCCTAATTCGTTCATGTCATGCATTTTATTCAATCACAATTCATGTCATGCTCAATACATCATATTCATGCAAGTCCATGGTCAATGTATGAATCATATCCTTTCATGCAATTTATTTATGTACTACTCAAGTCCATACGAATGGTTCGAAAACAACATGCATAATTCCAATAATGCCATAATAATAAACAGTTGAATGACAATCGGCAAGTAAGATAGTTTATAAAGTCTAGGAAACCCGCACCTTTTAGCTTAGCAAATCTTTGATCGTTTCTCACGTCTCTTAATTCTTCAAAAATGGGACCTAAGAAAAACACCCTAATTAATAATGTTTTAATTCACGTGTTTCAATTCCTAAAATTCCTTGATACCAATTTATTATTAGATTCACATGTTATTAATCTAACTCTTAAACTTTACATAGAGCAATTTTCATCCATAA